>OX596077.1:38050296-38052796 GCA_951394005.1 Protophormia terraenovae | reverse complement strand
CCAAAATTTTACCAGAGGAAAAAGTTCTTTTCGAACTTTTGTCTGCCAAGCGACAATAGATGATATTTAGGTAGGTTATTTAATAAATCGCAATTGCATTTAAAAAGTTCTTTAGAGACGCGCTAACCTCTAAAATGTATAGCCCTAGTTAAAAGATTTGCAACCGTTTCAATTAAATTCGATAAAAAAAAAAAATACAAATTTGTATGTTTTAAACAAAAAATTTCCAGTTTTATTCTTCGAATCGAAATGTACATTAGAGTTTGTGGACTTTTGAAATCGATCAAAATTTAAACATGGCGACCGAGTTACACTGAATCAATTTGGAGTAGTTTCTTTTGTAGCACAATATGTTTAAGAGAGGTCAACTCTTAAGTTCTACAGAGATAGGGTTACAGTGTCTTCAACAAGCATCTGACTCCAAGGATCCTAAATAAATTTTTAGTAGTTTATTTAGTGGCAATTAACCCGCTTTTAGACAGTAAGTTTCATTGGTGTACAGTCACCTGCCGCTTTCCACCGGTCCAATTAGAGTATTGGCAATTGCCACTCTACTGACTCTATGGTAAGCGGGAAGAAAAATGTTTAACTCATTGTAATCAGTAAAGTGTTTGTGTGTTACACTTTGTAGCCGTTGAGGTGATTGTGTATGTAAAAAAGACCCACCTCGTAGTCGTGGAAGTGCCTATTTGTCATTTTATTGACCCTTCGGTAATCGTGGAGGTGATTGTGTGTGCAAAAAAGTGACACTATGTAGTCGTTGAGGTTGCAATAGAATTCCTCCTAGGACAAGTCTATGTTAAAGTCACTAGTCACGTAGTTAATAAAGTGACTAGTGGTACCGTAATGTAGTCGGTTAGGTACGCAACAGCCATCATAGACTGCTGGGTTACAAACGATACCCATCAGTTTATTTGCTGCCATTTAAACCCCTTTTGGACAGTAAGGTTTACTAATGAACATAGCGGCAATTGCCACTTTACTGACCCTATGGTAAGCGGAAAGAAGACGTAAAGAATATAACAACCATTTTTTTACTGACTTAATATAGCCAGTGCAATGATTTTGTGTGTACAAAAGTGCCAGTTTGTAGCCGCGGAAATCATGTACAAAACAAGAGCCACTTCGTAGTAGTGAAGGTGGCGATAGGCACTGCAATAACCCTTTGGTAATCAAGGATATGATAATGTGTTCAAAAATGTGCAACTACATCATGGATATGACAATAGACTTTCTTTTAGTTAATAAAGTAACTGGTGCACAGTGGGGTCAAACTCAATTTAATCCAACCAGTAGTTTAGGAGATACAGATTTATTACTAAAAAATTTGCGTTTGACCCCACTGTGTGGTGGTGTTCTAATGGCGTCAGCCATGTAACTAGTTCTCAACAGCCAATAGAAATTGCTGGGTAATTATCATTGTTGTCTCTGTTTGGTGGAACTTGATTTAGGCAGCATTAATGTTTACAAAAAAATAATCTCAATAAGCTTAGTTCTCTTACAGAAATGTTAGGAACCTGTTATCGACTTTTTTTACTTCGTGGTTCTTCAGGCCAATTTATTTTTTTTTAATTTTTCTAAAAAGTTATGATAGATAGAAATTTAAAGAACGATTAACATTCCAGTCGAAAATGGCGCTTAATTCTGGAAAAGGTGATATCAATATTAAACAAGCGCGAATGTTATATTCGGCTCGGCCGAACCTATATACGCACCATCAACTTTTTTAAATTTTACGTTATATGGTAAAGTGGGCGGACCGCGCCTATTTTTTGTTTCCGAGTTTACATTGGTCCTTGAACTATTTGAAAACAATTTCACCTTATATGGGAGGTGGGCGATAAAGTGAGCGGACCACGCCCATTTTTGGTTTCTGAGTTTACATCGACCCCCGAAATATTTATACAAAAATTCGTTGTGGTACATGCTTTTGTTTAATAGATATCAGCAGAAAAGTATGAAACGGACACCCTGTGTTTCTAGTTTTTAGCTCATAACTTTTTTTGTTTATTACCCGATTTTGCCCATTTTCAATCCCAGACAAATATTTGTGCCAAATTACGTTGTTCGAGCCCTATCCTGCTTTCAACAGGCGGACAGACGGACGGACATAGCTAGATCGACTCAGAATCTAACCAGGACCCAGAAAATATATACTTTGTGGGGTCTTAAATGATTCATTCGACATGTTACACACGGAATGACAAAATCAATATACCCCCCATCTTTTTGATGGTGGGTATAAAAAAAAGTGTATTTTAGCACAATTTTTTAAGAAAAAAAAAAAAAAAAATATTTGGACAAAATATAATTTACAAATACTTAAAAAAAACTTTTAATTTAATAAAAATGCTGAATTTTCCAAAATGTAAACAAATTTTTAAATTTAACTGCTCTTTACAAGAAAACGATACAACCTAGCATGATGGTTTTAACCGCTTTTAACACATAATTCGTTATAGTTTTTAATAGCCACTTTTGGCATATTTTACCCCAACGT
>OX596077.1:38032796-38045296 GCA_951394005.1 Protophormia terraenovae | reverse complement strand
GTGAAAAGTGAATTCAAGAGCACAAAAAAGGTGTCCCAAAATACCGAAGATTTTAACAGAAGATGTGCACACTGTTCCAAAAAAGTGACTGAAGCAACTATCAAATCTCCAAAGAAAGGGTTTTCAAAAATGGTCCACAATTTTATAATTAGTGATTAGAACCATAAAAATTATATATTTCTGTGATCTGTGCTAAATAATCAAATGATTAAAAAAATAATGAAAACTGTAAGATCAACCGTTTCCAAGTTATCGAATATTATGTATGTTAAGAATTTTTCGATCTCACTCCTTAAAACGTGATCATTAAAATATTGATATCACCTTTCCCCGAAATAAGCGCCATTTTCGATCTCTTTTACCCAAATGTGAATATATTACGTTAAATTTGCAAAATAAATTACGTTAACATTGAGAACTCTTTGAAATTGAAGCAAAAACAGGAAATCCGAAACACTATATTTTAAAAATAATAATAGTTTTAATTTACAAATATTCTAAAGTATTAAAAAAAAAAAAACAAAAACGACAAATTTCATTAAAAGATGAATTTTTGAAAAAAAAAAATAAAATTCTTAAAAACCAGCTATTCGGTTTAATAATTAATATTTGCTTTAAATTCTCTGAATTTAGCGCCCTTTAGTAGACATAAAAAGAAAACTTTTTCCAAAAAATCCTTTTAAATTATATGATCTTTATTGTTACCTTTCTAAAAACTTATATTTTAACACAATTTGAAAAATGTTTTTTTTTTTTTGATTTTTGTCTATGGAACAAAGGACTGTGCGCCGGACCCATGAGTAATTGATTGATTCCGTTTGGGAAATTTGGCACCTTGCACCGTCGGACTACATAACTTGATGTTAAAAATTGGTGAATCGAACAGCCTTTGAAAGTTACTTAACCCTACGATACATACCCGGGTACCATTTTTAACTTTAAAGTGCTCGCATTTCTTTATTAATAAAGATATAGCCACGAAACTTCGGATCGTCGTGATTAAGGTGTTTATACAGCCTAAAAACTGAAAACCCATAAATTTTGTTAACTTGGTATATATGTAAAATGGCTCTAAAGTTGATACCTACGGGAGTCAATACCCATGGTAAACGGGTACCCTCATATAATTTCTGTATTTTCCACTACAATTAATACTTGTTTTTACTATTTATTATTGAAAATCTTATTTTTATTGTCCTTTGATTCATATAAAGTTAAAATTTTACTAACTTTTTGTTTAGTGAATAAGCATGTCCATGACAGTCAAAATTAATAAATTATAAGTAGTGACTCCATTAGGATTTGAAGAACTAGTTTCAGAAATAAGCTTTTTTTGATATTTCTAAGTTATTTAGGAGCTTCAGAAAAAGAAATAAAGGATAATATGTGAAAAGTTAAAAAATTTTCGAATTATCGCTGTTTTGAGCCAGTATTTATGAATATGAAAATGATAGCGCACATTATAGCCGTTTTTACATCTTTCACCGCATTGACTTTGGTTTTTGTGAATTTCTTTCAGTTTCTCAATATCATGTAATAATGTCCACCACTTCTAATCCAAAATATCATGCATGTGTTCAAGATATTGCAATTATTTCCTATATTGGTGCCAAGGAGCGTAAGCTTTCTATATTGTAGCTCCAAACATAATAAGACGCTATGACAACACTGACCACAATCTCTAGTGTTGTAAAAAAGGTTATTCCTGGACGTGACCTATTTTCGGTCAGAATATTTTATGGATCCTGTGCTTAATTGTGGATGAAGTCAGTGCTAACATTCTTTAGGACTGTGGGCCACGGATGGGAGCTATGGTTTTTTGAGGTGCGAACTTGATAAAAAATGTTATAGATTAGTTTTTATGTTAATAAAAATTATTTTGTAAAATTAAATAAGGTTTCTAACGTCCATAAAACTTTTATATGTACTAAAAAATTTATGGACGTCAAAGCCCGATTCTAGGAGAAAAATTTTATGGGTACTTGGTTGTAAAAGTTTATTATGGACTGCAAGACAGACGGACGGACATCGCTTAAATTCTCAAACATGTTTTTCTACATGTTTTTATCGATTGACTTTAAGATCTAGAGCCAATTAAATGGTCGTAATAAATGTTTGTATAAAATTATATATTTTTTTTAATAAAATCAACGAAAATTACACTATGGTACCCGGGTACCACGGGTATTGACTAACGTTAATTTTTTTGGGTATGTACCGTAGGGTTAACCAATTTTTTGTCGATAAACCACAGAAGTTCTATGGCGTGGGAATTATAATGGCGAATATGTAATTGATAAAAATTTATTTAGTTAATAATAAAGAAATAAAAAAATTTAGACTTAAAAAGTTTTTTTTTTTTTTAAAAAAAAAAAAAAACGGATACTTTTTATATCAATGAAACAAAATTATTAAAATAAAATAATTAAATCTACTATTTACTTATTTTTGCTAGATTTTAAAAATAATTTAATATTGCTTATAAGACACGAACACACTACGCTTACAAAGTAAAGTATACTTTTGGGAGTTTCTCTTTCCTCAAAAGTTTAAGCAAAACAAAGTCTGGCTACTTTTTGGTATTTTTTATCTTAAAACACCATCCTAACTACCAAAATACCTTTACCCATAAATAAACATAAATAATTTCATAAAATTACCAGACCTTTGGGATAAATGAAAAAATAAGACGAAACAAAATATAAACATTACGTATATAAATTTGTTAATTTATTATTTTTATACACATACACACATATGTATGTAATAGAACCAACCATAATTTCTTATTTTACGCCATACAAACCTAAATAATTAGAAAACTTTTCCTTTTCAATTTTCTGGATCTCACACATAAAAATGACCGTGCAAAATTGTATTGAATGTAACACAACAAATGGGCGAAAACAACTTGTGTTTTTTTTTTAATCATTAAAAATGTCATAATATAATATAATTTATGGTTATACTGTTTCATTTAATATATTAAACACGTAATTTGGTTTAATTATATTTTAGCTTGTTTTTCTATTAAATACTTGCTTGAGACGAGACAAAATTCCAGAAACAAAAAAGAATACTTTATGATTGAAATTCTATATATTTGTTAGCAATCAATATACATACCTGTAAAGAAAAAAAAGAGAAAAGGAAATAATTAGAATTTGTAAGCAAAAATTTGTTAAGCTTAAAATTTAGGTTGTAATTTAATATATATATATATATATATATATATATATATATATATATATATATATATATATATATATATATATATATATATATATATATATATATATATATATATATATATATATATATATATATATATATATATATATATATATATATATATATATATAAGGAAATATCTTTAGCATCGATATGGTAAGAAAAACGTGTAAAATAAATGTGTTGTCTTAGAAATCTCTGTTGTTTCCATACATTGTAATTTTCCAAGTCATCTTTTATAATATGAATTGTTCATGAGATCCAAATTAAGCAAGTATTAATATTATAACTAATACTATTATCTTAAAAACTTTTTGTTGCCACTATACCCACGGGACTACCCTAATATTTTACTATATACATATGTAGTTGAATATAATAACATGTTTAGTTCATTTATATTTAGCTTATGTTTAAACTTAAGCTTATAAATACATTTTATACGTATGGGTAATGTTTATTAATATCATTTGAATACATACATACACACATACATATAAAAATACTTTACTAATAGGTTTCTACATAAAAAGAAAAAAAAAAAAATCCTTTATTGTCTTAGTTTCCTTTTCTCTTACACTTTTTTATCTCTAATAATTTACCACTTTTTGTTTGTTTATTTATTTATTTACTTTTTTTGTATTTGTTTTAAAAGCTTTAAGTATTAATGAAAAAAAAAAAAAAAAAAAAAACACCCAGAAACCTATTACAACATACACTTGTAAATAAAGGAACATAAAGATGATCACCCACTACGTATACTCATACTTTTTTTTTGTAGTATTATTAATATTCCTGTATGCAACCCAGTAGTTCTGGAATTAATTCTTATTTTAATAGGCTTTGTTTAGAATAAAACGAAATATCAATCTCTAAAATCGCTTAAGAACTCAAAAGGTTACTAAACATTATCTAAAATATTACTAAAAATTAGTTATGTTTTATTTGATGCATACTTTTAGGGGCAAAATGTGAAAAATGTGTACAAAGTTAAAATAATTCTATAGTTTTTGTAAAATTTAGAAAAAGAAAATTTACAGAAGTATATATGATGTAGGAAGAGTTTTCTTTTTGGCACAACTCAAAATTTTGAGGATGTATTCAGAATCACTATAGCCAAGGTATATTAGTATTACCAGAACTGTAGGCACTATGTTTGTGTTGTTGCTTTAATGACTAAGTATTAGTATTGTACATATATGTATATCCATAAGGATGTATAAGATAATTTAGTATAAGACACGTATTCCCAATATACAAGTAGTAAAACGAAAGATACAGGAATACAAAAATAAATAAAAAACAAGAACGAACATAAAACGAAAGAAACCAATATGCTTTTAGTTTATTAAAGTTTATTTGTATTTAATGGGAATGTCCCCTTCACATACATATGCACCATACAGTTGTGTTCAGTGTTAAAGTAAAAAAAGGTTATAAAAGTTAAAGTTTTAAGATAACAAGTTTCAATTTGACTTATTTTTTTTTTTTTTTAATTTTAAGAGATATTTTTAATATATTTGGTTTCTAGTTTTACAGTTTTTTGGAAAATGTTTTTTTTTTTTTAATTTTAGCCCTTTTTCAATCACATATTTTACCAGTTTATAGTTATTTTTTATTTTTTTGGAAATTGGAAAATAAGTAAAATTATTATCGTTTAATAAATAGGTAATTATTGAAAAAAAAATTTAAATATATTATGAAAAATTTGTAGTTATTTGAAATTATTAAAGAAAGGATGAACTAATCTTTTTTGGTCATCTTAATAGGTTTATTAAGAATAAAATAAATTTGCGTCAAGTATTTGTTGAATTTGCCCATAATTGTATGTTTTCCTAACATTTTCAACAGAACCCACCTCTAAACAACATTCGCAAAGAAAACTACTCCAGTTTACCCGTGAACGCATGTTCTAAAAAAAGGAATGAAACATATTGTCTAATAAATCTTTTTCTGAAGGATGAAAAAAATCAATCTGGAAAGCTCCAAATGCACTATTGTTCCAATTTCAATTTTAGCAGCAAAAAGTAAAATTTTCAAATTTCGTTTTTGGAAAAAAAAAAAAAAGAAATAACGATTCAATTACTAACACTTCGATGACATAAATGCCAAAAATGTAAGCCAACTGGTAAATCAGTTTATATTTAAACAGCTGTAAAAGTTTATATTTTTTTAAAAGAAGTTTTCAAACTGTTGATTAGTAAAAATTTGCAATAAGTAAAAAGTGGTTTTTATTTTTTTAAATTTAGTTCTAAATAAAATTTTACCAAAATGGATTACAACATTGGAGGTATGTACTTAAAAGAAAGATGAAAATATTTTACTAAATGTTTGTATTATGGTGTTAAATTTCGTGTTTATATTATAGCGTTTTCTTTTCTGGCTAAAATGTTGTCTTTATTCTGCCCTATGCCTTCATTTGTGTTCTATTCTGAAAAAAAGAGTATTACTTTAAATGGGTCGGATGTTCTTTTCTTATAGTGTTGCTTTTTAATTTAAAAAATATGTTACATGTTTTACGCTCAAAAATAAAGTAGAGGGTGAACATGTTGCACTTTATTAACAACACACTGAAATATTTAGTGGGAAGAAATTTATGTTTCACTAAATTATGGACATTTCACAAAAATTCCGAATTTCACCAAAAATCCAAAATTTCACCAAAAATTCAAAATTTCACCAAAAATTCAAAATTTCACCGAATATGCAAAATTTCACCAAAAATCCAAAATTTCACCAAAAATCTAAAATTTCACCGAAAATGCGAAATTTCACCAAAAATCTAAAATTTCACCAAAAAATTCGAAATTTCACCAAAAATCTAAAAATTTACCAAAAATCCAATATTTCACCAAAAATCTAAAATTTCACCGAAAATTCGAAATTTTACCAAAAATCCAAAATTTCACCGAAAATTTAATATTTCACCAAAAATTTAATATTTTACCAAAAATTTAAAATTTCACCAAAAATTCAAAATTTTACCGAAAATGCGAAATTTCACCAAAAATCTAATATTTCAGCAAAAATCAAAAATTTCAACAAAAATCTAAAATTTCACCGAAAATGTAAAATTTCACCGAAAATGCAAAATTTCACCAAAAATCTAAGAGCCTATTTACATTGGGGATTATCGCAGCATTTTTTAATGATATTTTGTTTTAAAGTTGCTTCGAAATCCCTTCTGCATTTACACATTTAAATTTGTATTGTGAAATTTTTTTCAAAAATGTTTGACAAAAAACAACAAATCATAAAAATTAAAAATAAATTTGAAAAAATTTCACGAAATTTTTAGCTTTGCGACGACATGCAACTTTTCTTACCCCGCTTGCTTCTCTACACCTCTTGCCAACAAACATAAAAGTTGCAGCGATTTTTCACAGAGAAAATCCCAAAAATAAATAAGCTCTAAAAATTTACAAAAAATCTAAAATTTCACCGAAAATGTGAAATTTCACCAAAAATTAAATATTTTACCAAAAATTTAAAATTTCACCAAAAATCTAAAAATTTCACCAAAAATCAAAAATTTCATCAAAAATTAAAAATTTCACCAAAAATTAAAAATTTCACCAAAAATTTAAAATTTCACCGAAAATGTGAAATTTCACCAAAAATTTAGAATTTCACCGAAAATGCGAAATTTCACCAAAAATCCAAAATTTCACAAAAAATCCAAAATTTTACCAAAAATCCAAAATTTCATCAAAAATGCGAAATTTCAACAAAAATCTAAAATTTCGCCAAAAATTCGAAATTTCACCAAAAAAGTAAAAATTTCACCAAAAATTAAAAATTTCACCAAAAATCCAAAATTTCACCGAAAATGAGAAATTTCACCAAAAATTAAATATTTCATCAAAAATTTAAAATTTTACTGAAAATGCGAAATTTCACCAAAAATCTAATATTTCACCAAAAATCTAAAATTTCACCAAAAACTTAAAATTTCACCAAAAATTCAAAATTTCACCAAAAATCTCCCCAAATAATTTAAAGTTTCATAAAAAATCCGAAATTCTCCAAAAAAAAATCTAAAATCCGATTTCTCTCGATTGAATGAAAAATAACACAAATACAGAACTGGTCTCAGATTTTTTGTTCTATTGTCATCATAAAAAAGGTACCATTTTATTAGGGTGAAGGTAACCCTTAAAAAATGTTACACAGTAACAAAGTGACATCTTTCTTCAGAAAAGAAAACGCTATTGGTTCATGTATTTTGTGAAGTTGCGAAAAAGTTTTTTGTCGTCTGTGGTACAAAACCTACATTCTGTCCTCCTGGAATAGGAGTTTAACGCTCATAAATACCTTTAATAAAACAAATAATTTTATGAAATTTGGACAGAGATGTTCTATATAATTATAAATCTGTATACCAAATTTCATAAGGATAGCAGAACTTCCGTATGGGTCCAAATAGGTTCGTATGTTCCCAGAATAAATTTATGTTTCAAGTAGATTTTGAACCGACTTAATACAATTAAAACTTTCAGAATTGGTATTATTTAGCATTTTTCTCCAAAACTATTGAGCGGATAAAAATTTGACATTACTTAAAGCCAATTTAATTCAGCATATTTTGGAATATCATTTATATAAATCGTGCACACCTTCGTCACCATCGTCAACATATTGTGAAATATACTGGAATAATAGGCTTATTTAAGGCGAAATATAAGACACGCTTATAAAAAAATGTGGACCTGATTTTTTTTTTTTGAAAATTGCTATTTTTAGTACATTTTTGACATTTTATTTTCTACCTTTTTTCACTAAGGTAAGGTAGGGTGTAATGAATTTGACATCCTCTTATTATCAATTACTTCCTTAAGTTATTTTCCTATTAATAAGGTTTATTACAAACTTCTACTTAAATTTCAAACATTAAAGTTGCTTATAGATAGACATCGAAAACATTTAACTAAAATTTACTCCTAATTCCTTTTTAATAGAAATCTGCTCTTAAAAAAGATCTCAATATCCTTTTCTTTATTTATTATACATTAGTAATCAAGTGTTGTTCCTGACTTCTTCCCCCATTTGCTGGAAAAAAAAAAAAAAGAAAATTGCATTTCGCCTTAAGCTAAAAACTGAAAGAGTGAACGAAAGAAACCTTAATAGCAACAACAAAAGGTGTTAAGTTTATGGAGTTTTTCCAACAAAGTAACCTAAACAAAACACATACATACACACAGAAACTTTTTTTGAATTTTTTTTTTGGTATTTGTGTTAGCATGCTAGCATATTAGGATATGTTTGGGTATGTGTGTGTTTTAAATCGAAATAAAAGTGTCAAGAAGCTAAAAAAGAACACAGAAAGCAAAAGTTACTTGACCCAGTAGAACTCAGAAAAAAAATATTTTTTTTTTTTTTTTTTGGTGTCCTTTTTTTAGGCGTAATAAAAGTTACTGTTATAAGGTAAAAAAAAAGGTTGATTATAAATATTTGAGAATCTTGACAATTTGACACTTAAACCACAGAAAAAGATCTCTAACTTGGTATAAATATAAAAGCTGACAGGATTATAAATTGCTTAATAATATTTATTAATGTTTAATAAAATATTAAAAATTGAATAATATAATAAATGAAATTTGTTTTATATTAATAACACAGGTCGACAAAAAAATACAACACAATATACGAATAGTTGGACTCAATGTTTTTTGATGTGCTAAACACGAATCTGCTTTAAGTTTTTTTCTATCAGGTCTGGACTTTTTTTTATGGGCAAGTCTAATATTTCGGCCATAGTAAGGCCATTACTCTAGTATATTTCCTTATAACTTAAGAACAGTGTGTACGATTGACATAAGTGATACACCAAAAGATGCGTACTAAAAATATCTTCAAATCTCTCAAACATTATTTTTTTCTGTGCTCAATAGTTTCGAAGTGATTTTGAAATAAGTGTCAAAAAAAAAAAAAAAAAAAAAAAATCATTTTCAAGCAAAATTTTAGATTTTTTTGTTACTAAAATCTTTTTTAACAAATGAAAACAACAAAAATGTTTCAGTTTATCATATTTATCTTAAAGCTGGTAATGCTGCGAATCAAATAAGGTATGTATCTTTAAAATTGATGCATAAATCTTGATTTTATTCTCAGTTAAGTAAAAATACCCATGTTACATACAATTGTATAAAAATACAGTGGTGGACAAAAAAAAAAAAAATATTTTTTTTTATATCTTTTTTGAAACAAAAATAGGTGAACTAAGAGGATTTTGACGAGTTAAACAAGGATCCACTTTTTTTCTATCAAGTACTGATTTCTTTTAACGGGCTAACTAATATTATCACCTTTTTTAGCGGTCACACTATAAAATTTGAGAATGGTTTGTCCAATTTAGACTATAACTCCAGAGCCGTTTACACGATTTTGAAAAATGATACACCAAAAGACGCATACGAAAATTGTCTTCAAGTTATGTCAACAATATTTTTTATTCGCTCAAGAATTTCAGAGTTATGGATCAAAATGTTCACGATTTTTCAATTTTTTTTTTTTTGCTATTAATTACCAAATAACTACGAAAATATTAACTGAACAAAAAATTATGTAAATTCAGCTTAAAGACAATTTAAGTCGCTATATATTGGAGTTTAATTTGTCGTAATAGAACAAACCGTTCTCGAGTTATACAAGTGTGACTGCCTAAAGGCGGGGTCATAGTAGTCATGCCCATAAAAAAAATCGATACGTTATAGAAAAAAAGTAAAAGCTGATTCTTATTTATCACGTTAAATTCCATCTAATCCACTTATTATTATTATTTTTTTTTTTTTATTTAAGACGAAAAAAAAATTTTTTTTGACCACTAGTGTATCTCCACTTAACTGTAGATATGCATGGGTATCCTAACTTAATTGTGAATGCAATCATCATTTGTGCATAAATTTTTATGATACGTGGCTTTATTTACTCGTAGTTTTGCCAGCTTTGAGATAAAGATGATAAACTGAAACATTTTTGATGTTTTCACTTTTAAAAAGACGTTTTAGTAAAAAAAAAGAAATCTTGAATTTAGCATGAAAAACATTTTTTGGTCATTTATTTCGAAATATATCTTCAACTATTGAGCGGATACAAATTTGTTAGTAAAAAGACTTAAAACCAGTTTTATTCCACATATTCTGGTGTATTATATATATAAATCGTGCATACCGTTCTCGAGTTATAGTGAAATATATTCGAGTAATCGGCTTATTTAGGGCGCAATATTAAACACGCCCATAAAAAAAATCTCGACCTGATGGGAGAAAACTGAATTCGAGTTTAGCATTCGGAATTCCATCTAGTCCATATTTTTTTTTTTTTCTGAAGGAGCATGAAAAATCATTTTTTTTTTTTTTTTTTTTTCGGCCATTGTAATAAATCCTTTCTAAAAAGAAAGATTTACTACATATATCAAGTGTTATTTAGTCATTATCTTAGAAATATGATTACCTAGTGTTAGGCTGTAATTTTTATTTGATAAAGATTAATTTAGTACATATACATATAACTTTATGGGGGTTATTATAAACTACTTAGTAGGTAATTAATAATGTTATTCGATAACTAATAGCTAATGACTGGCTTTCAAAGATAAACTAATAAGATTTTTGTGTTTTGTTAGTGATTAAGTAAAAAAAAAAGCAATTGATTTGTCTTTGTTACATTGCTATTTTAAGGAGATAACTATTATATGAATATTAAGTGTTATGTTAGGCGAATTAATTTGCTTTTTTCTTAAGCATTTATGTACAAATGTACTAACAATTCAAATAAAGCCTGATTTTTAGATTATTTTGGGTATTTTTTTTAAATGAAAGAAAATGAAGGTTACTAAAAAAAAAAATAAAGTCTGTTTTAAGAGGTTTAAGAAAAGGTATGACAATATAATAGAAATATTTATACAAACATAAGTACATATTTGGGAGATTCACAAAGTGTGCTATCATGTCGTATTGCCATAATGTCATAAAATTTTACAAAGAAAAAGCTATAACAATATAATGATAGTACACTTTGTGATTCCCCCAAATATGTACTTATGTTTGTATAAATATTTCTATTATTTTGTCATACCTTTTCTTAAACCTCTTAAAACAGGCTTTATTTCTTTGTGATATTTTACTTTAGGAACAAGGGAGTGTAACAGAAAAAATTTTAGCAACAATCAATAAAAATTACTAAATGATAAAAATGTCTTGTATCATTGAACATGTTGTATATAAATTTTTGCATTTCATTATAAATTTAAGTTGTGTAATTGGTATATGAAACCTTTCTCTATCTGTTTTTATTTTTAGAAGGACGAGAAAAATTTGCAAAATTTCTCAAACATTTACCTAGAGCAGCGATAACCAAAAATGAGATACTTAAATATAAATGTGTTAGTTATAATAGTCTTAATAAAAAATATACAATCTATGGTTTATTAGGCCTTATCTATAGCCAAAACATAAAATTATTTATATAGATTTTTTTCCAATAATGACTACTATTCACCATACCATATAAATTATTGTACACAAATAATTTTAAAAGCCTATTTTTAGGCAAAAACCAATATATGTCTGCTTTACATAAAAAAAAAACATCATTCAATACGGCACCTTGCTGTTGCATAATTTTTTAAGAATAATTTTTTTTTTGCCAATAAAAATCATTAAATATTCACAAAACAACTATACACAAGGCAACAAAAGTAAAAAATTTCCAAAAGAGAAAACAATTATTCACTGAATTTTCAGCAAATAACAAAAAATAAAATATGACAAAATGTAATTGAGGTGTCATTTCAGCGAAATTGAGAGGTTGGTTAAGTGAAAGGAAACAACAGCAGCAGCAACAAAAGGATTCATTATCAACAGCAACATATACAAACAATTATACAAAAACTCATCATAACAATAACTCGAAAATTTTACAAAAGCATTTTCAAAAAAAAAACATGAAATTTAAGCAATAAAAAACGAGAGGGAGAAAGGTGGAAAAAATAACGAACTACAAAATCAAGGTAGAAACGGAAACCTTGAAAACAACATGTTGTTTACAAACATTTTATTTAAAAATTGTTTTTTGTGTATATAAGTAAGTATGCATGTGTAGGTGGTTGGTTTTCTGAAGGCAAGAGATTTTTTACCACATTAATTGTTTTGTAGTTTATAACAAACGTGTCTAGAATTAAAAGGACAAACGACAAAAAAGTACTTACTGGAAATACCGGTCCTAAAAAGACCTGAGGCATTTTTTGGTTTTTCTTAGAAACTAAA
>OX596077.1:38022796-38030296 GCA_951394005.1 Protophormia terraenovae | reverse complement strand
TGAATAAATTATGTAAATTCAGCTCAAAGACAATTTAGATCACTATCTACTGGAGTTTAATTTATCTTAATTGGACAAACAGTTTTCGAGTTATACAAGTGTGACTCATAAAAAAAAAAAAAGTTAATACGAGATAGAAAAAAAAGTAAAAGCTGATTCTTATTTAAGAAAAAAAAAAAAAATTTTGTCGGCTAGTGTATTTCCACTTAACTGTAGGTATGCATGGGTATCCTAACGTAACTGTGAATCCAATCAAGATTTGTGCATAAATTTTTGTGATACTTGGCTCTATTTACTCGTAGTTTTGCCAGCTTTGAGATAAAGATGATAAACTGAAATAAAAAAAAAAAGATATTTTGAATTTAGCATGAACAATTTTTTTTTGCGCACACTTATTTCGAAATATCTCCAAATAAAAATTTGTTAGTAGAACGACTTAAAGACAATTTTATTCCACATATGTTGGTGTATAATTTATATAAATCGTGCATACCGTTCTGGAGTTATAGTAAAATATACTCGCCCATAAAAAAAATCTCGATCTGATGGGAGAAAACTGAAAGCAGATTCGAGTTTAGCATGCGGAATTCCATCTAGTCCATATATATATATTTTTTTTTTAAGGAGCACGAAAAACTTTTTTTTTTTTGTTGGCCAGTGTAATTAAATCGCTAATATATCCATGCATACTTAACATATCGCGATATTTCTAATTTATATTTAAGATACACCATTGTAGAGTACATAAATGCAATAATTTTTGATATAGGACTATAAAAAGAATTTTGGCAATTTTTTTTCATACATTTTTATCTTAAATATGGAGGTTTAAGATAAAAATGTATGAAAAATATTGACGCCGTTCTGTAAAAGTCATTCACGCGAATAGATTTGTGTTCCACTAGAGCCCAGGAATATTGGTACTAAATAGCGTTGATGTGTCATTAAAAATTTTCTAAATTTTTTGGAACCCCAAAAGTAAATGAGTTTGAAGAATTTCCCATATATCACCCCACTATGTATTTATCTTTAAGCATTTTATAATACATATAACTCGATATAAGCAAATGCTTGAAAATATTTATATGTATAAGAACAAATATCAAATAAATATTAAACACATTCCCTGGATAAAGGCAATATTTTAATGAAATTCAGTTGAAAAGTAAAATAAAGAAAAAATACTCATATAAATGTCAAATAGATGTTGCTTTTACTCGTAACATATATATATTTTTTTTGTAATAACATGTGTCTGTCATTATGACAAATGAACAAAAAATATAAATAAAGAAAATTATGGCAAAGCATCACTCAAAATAATAAAATTAATAAAAAGAGAATATACATAAATACTATATAAAACAAAAATATTTTATACTAAAAAAAAATTTAAAGGAAAACAAGCGAGAATGTTATATTCGGCTTGGTCGAGTCTATATATACACACACACCATCCACTTTTCCAAATTTTACATTATATGGGAGGTGGGCGGTAAAGTGTGCGGACCACGCTCATTTTTGGTTTCCAAGTTTATATCGACCCTCAAACTATCTGTGCAAAATTTTGTTGCTTTTGTTCAAGAGATATCAGCAGAAAAGTATGAAATGAAGCTACAACGGACTCCCTGTGTTTTTAGTATTTAGCCCATAACTTTTTTGTTTATTTTAACCATTTTCAGTACCAAACAAACCTTATATAAGATAAATATTTAAGCCAAATTTTGTCCCCCTAGCTTGTCCTGCTTTCAACAGACAGACAGACGGACGGACATAGCTAGATCGACTCAGAATTTAACCAGGTCCTAGAAAGCATATGCTTCATGGGGTTGACATGTTACACACGGAATGACAAAATCAATATACCCCCCATCTTTTTGATGGTGAGTATAAAAAGAGTAAAAAATATAATACTATTAATTATCTTTACCTTACTTAGCTGCATTTTGTTTTCTTTTTTGTTTAATAAATTTCAATTTAAGCTTAAAATCTTTTAGTATTATTTATTGGAGATTTAATATTTTTGTTATGCCCTAAATCAGGCTAAAATACTTGAACATGTCTGTATTTTATGAAATAAATGACAATTTAAGTAGGCATTTATTTGAAAAAATTATTATAGACAAAATATTAAGCCTTCATAGAAATTAGAGTTAAAGTAAAATAAACGACAAAATATGAGACCACTTAATAAGCTTTTTTAATAAGCCTTAAAGTATGCAATAATGAATGAATTTATGTATTTTATAAGATGAATATAATTGAAATAAAGAAATTACATAACTATTAGTTAATTAACTTCTAGATTTTAATTCATTTTTAAGAAATTTAAATTTTTGTAAAAGATCTTTATTTTATGTTTTTTTTTTTTTTGCTTTTGATAATTTATATATGTTATATTCAAACATTACTGCTCCCTTTAGTGAGCAGCAACAAATATGTAAATGAAATATTTCCGTTATTTAATGAAATGATGATGACGACTTTGATAGAACTAAAAAAACTAAACGAAAGACCTAAAACAATCTGGGAGAAACTCTATTGCAGTTGAAACAACATTTACATAATTTTATGACATTTCCGATTTGTTTAAATGTTCTTTTAAGGAAGCTTGAAAAAAAAGTAGAAAAAAAAAACAAACTAAAAAACAAACTAAAAAACAAACTGCTACACCAAACGGAAACTCAATGAAGCGTCATTTGGTGGTAGAGCTGTGGTATGAACACATGCATACATAAACACTTATATGTATTTCACAACATAGTTACGCTTTAGAAACAGGAATACATGGTAAGGACTTATATTTTCTTTCATCATTTAAAACAAAAATTAAAAAAAAAAAATATTTTTGTTTTTACTTGTTTTAAAATCTTTATTTTCTTTAGTGTTTGAAAAAAAAAAAAAAAAAAAAAAAATTAATAATTGTTAATTAAATAAAGTAGCTCAGTTGTAGTAATAAAATTATTTAACGAAAGCAGAAAACTTCTTTTAAGAGACAAATAATATTTTGTAAAATTTTGTAGAAATATATTAAAAAAAATTTTAATGGACTTATCCCAGAAAACACTTTTTGGTTTTCGATAATGACACCTTGGTAATGAGGAGTCATTATTACTTGCCTTCTCAACATTACGTAATAATCAATATAAGTAATCAAATAAGTGATCAATAGTATAATAATGAGTGCGATCGAAAACAATCTTAACATAAGTTTTGCATCTTAACTTTTTTCGGAAGCATTATTTATCTTTTTATTTTTTTTATTTTTATCTTTGAAAAATATGTCACTGATTATTTTTAATGACAAACATGTTGATTTGTTGTGAGTGATGAAAAAAAAGTACGTGCTAAAATTATTAAAAACGTAAAAAAAAAAAAAAAAAAAATCCAAATTGGTCCTACAAAAATGGACCAAAGAATTAAATGTCTGCTCCAAACCATTTACAATGTTATTAAACAATATCAGAAGAATTTCACCATTGATAGGAAACCTGGTTTGGGAAGAAAAAAAGGGTTCATATGATATTGGGAAGGCCAAGAAAATAGAAAGCATATTAAAAAGAGCTCCAAACACATCTGCACAGTGGTTCCAAAACGCTTTTTCTTTTTAAATAATTCAGTAACTAAAGAATTGTTAGAGGTATCTCAATAAAATTTCACATGGTCAGAGCTGAGATGTTTTCGAGTTGATTTGGAGGAGTACAGGCCCCTAACAGGTCAGAGAGGAAGTGGGTGGCCCTCCAAAGTTGCCCATCTCGGGTATGTAATATTTTAAAAAATCGCCAAATATTCAGAAAAGAAATTTTACATATAGATAGTCCTTGTAAATCTCTACAAAAAAAAACTCTTACATGTATAAGTTATCTCTTTTAGTTTAAGAGATATTCGGGTCGAAATAAATTTTTACCTCATTTTTAGCCTCGTGTTTTTTTAGTATTTTTTTTAATTTGGCGGGCTTAATATTGCCCTTAGAATTTTTTTTTCCTGAAATATTTACCAGATTCTCCACAAAATTTTAAACAATATTGCTACAAGAATCATATAATTATAAGAATATGTTAAAAAGTTATATTAATATAAAGTTGGATCTTTAAAACAATTTTATAGTTTTTGGGTTTTTTTTTTTTTCAAAAAGGTGGCAATATTTATTCACTTATAAATTTAGTTTTTTGTTCTGGGCTTTATCATTTTTTTAATGTTTTCAAAAGAAATCTTAATTCAAATGCGTGTAAAGTAAATCCGGAGGAGTTTTGGACAAAGGTCTGCCCACGAGCCCTATCCAAATTTTGTCAATTTTGGAATTTATTATTTTCTTTTTTTGTTATGTTCTCAAATCGCAAAGCTGGGATCGACTTAAAATTATTTTAATTTTTTAGACCTATATGTAAGGTATACACCCAAAAAGTATTTTCTGACGGAGGCCTCTTATAACGACAGGATGACCATTTCAATGAAAAAAGTCAATTTTTGAAGGAAGCTTTCCCCAAACTGAAATTTTGGATATTTCGGAGTAAGAAAATGGAAATCTATTTATCTTCTTCTTTTAAGGACAAAATTTTTTATATTTTACTAAAATTTCGCAATGATAGCTTAGTTAATGTAGATTTTATTTAAGTTCAAATATCAATTTTTTTTATTTTTTTTTTTCGAAAAATAATACTAAATACAAAAATTTCTCGTTTTTTGATAAATTTAATGAAAAAAATTAGTTTGAATACTATATTATTTATATATTATTATTTTTCAAGTAATAACCTTTCCAATGACACCAAATAATTGCATAAATACTTTACACAATCGTTTAAAAACTAGCTGAAACTTGGCGCCTCTTCAGCGAAAAGTGCACATTTTCCTTAATTTCTATAGTAAATGTGTGCTGCAGCGTGTTTTTTAAAATAAATTTGTACAACTTTTGAACGGATAAATATATTTTAATGAAATTTCACTTAGTTATTACTGAGGTATTTTCCAACTGTTTTGGAGGAGCACAAGTTTCTAGGTGGTCTTGGGGCATGGGGGAGGACCGCCGAAATTGGTCACCTCGGGTATTATATAAGAAATAATTAAAAGAGTTGATCAATTTCGGAGGTTCTCCTCCTACCCACAGACCAGCTAGAAATTTGTAATCCTTCAAAGTATTTGGAAAATATCTCAGTAATAACTGTGTTAAATTTCATTGAAATATATTTATCCGTTCAAAAGTTACATAATATTAGTTTAAAAAAAAACATTGAAACTGCTGTGCACTTATTTCAATGTGTTTTTATAAATAATTTTGTGTTACTTTTAAACTGTTAAGTATATTTTATTGAGATACCTCTAACAGTTCTTTAGTTACTGAATAATTTCAAAAAAAAAAAAAAAAAAAAAAAAAAAACGTTTTGGAACCACTGTGATCTGGTAGAAGCAGCCCGGTTAGCTCAGTGCTCTGACTATTTGGTGCATTAATTTTAAAGCCAATGCAGGCTTGAAAACATACAAAGTAAAAAGTTGCAGACAGGAATGCTGCAGAAAATTTGTAAGGAGACGGAAATTAAAATCAAATTTCATACAGAAATATTCATGTTATATAATGGACGACGAAACGAATGTACTGCCAATTTTTCGCAACTTCCGGGTCAAAATTTTTATGTTGCTAAGCTCGAGGAAATGTTGAAGAAAAGCAGACAAAATTTCCTAAAAAATTTCTGGTATGGTAAGCTATATGCAGTTGTGGCAAAAGAAGCAAATCATTTGTAACAGTGGGCTCTATAAAATATATATCAACGAATGTGTGCAAGAAAAGGTTTATTTTTTTCATAAGAGAGCTCAATGTGTTCACATATTTTTAGCCCAGTGGAGAGGTAGCAAAACAATAACATATTTTTTGTACCAAGAGAGTTGAATCCTCTAAATTGTCCACAGACCAATGGAGATATATAGGGCTCTTTTGAAAAGAGAATTGAAGAGCATACAAAAGGGTTCTAAATTATTGAAAAATTTACAAGTAGATGGGCAAACTGTATATTTTTAAAAACTTTAAGATCAACCGTTTTCAAATTATTGAATTTTATACTCTTATAATTTCAAATACGTTGAATTCATTTTAATAAAAATATCCGCCCATTCGTCTGTCAGTAGGAATAATCTTTCCAAAAACAGACAATAAGGCCGATCGCAAAAATTTTGGTTATAAATCAGTATCTCCTAAACTAGTTGACCATATTCGCGAGATAAATTCAAACTATTCGTTTTACAACTCCTAAATGGAGTTAAGTTTGAAATTTGTTTCAGGGTGCAGAAACACGTGGATTTATGTGTCAGTTTCTAAGCAGTTTTTTCTCTTTCCACAGCTTTCTGAAACTCCCAGACGACGTGAAAAATTGGGCTTATAAACAATTCATTCTACAAATGCTAACAGAGACAGATTTCTATCAGGGATTGGAAATATGCGACGTTTTTGGTTTTTGTTTTTCTTCCAGAGGAATCCTTTATAGAAATCCTCCTACAAAGGATTTGTAGGAAT
This sequence comes from Protophormia terraenovae, assembly GCA_951394005.1. Classification (NCBI taxonomy): domain Eukaryota; kingdom Metazoa; phylum Arthropoda; class Insecta; order Diptera; family Calliphoridae; genus Protophormia; species Protophormia terraenovae. Next base: position 38,023,791 of record OX596077.1, on the reverse strand, counting down.
CGTTTTTGATGTTTTGTTTTCTTTAAATAAAAATTGTTGTTTTGCATGGATAGTTTTATTTGCCTTGTTATAAAACGAATCGTCCTAATCCTAATAGATATACATTTTGAAATTTATATCAGGGAGCGGAAATAAAAGTATTTTAAATTTAATTTCCTAAGCGTGTTTTCTTTTCCCAGAGCTTTCTAAAGCTCCCAGACGACGAGGAAAATAAAGATTCGGCTTAATAATTTAGTATTTCGATTAGAAAACGCATTTTCGGCACATTCGATTAGGAAGAGAGGAAGCGTGAAAATGTTATATATAAAATATATCGGATTCGTCTGTTTATATTTTTATTATTATAATTTATATTTTATTTGGCATTGGCAGGCTTATACAATAGTATTATATGCATCTTGACATATTTGTAATCCTTTTCTGGAATTTTTGGTTAAAAGAATCACAAATCGTTTTTTTTTTTTTTTTTTTTTCTTTTGACCTAAAAGTTATCAACTATACTCTGGGATAACTTAGATATATAATTTATATGTATATATAAAAAGATCGGCAATTTTTTCGAGAATTTTCCCAAAAAATGTCTGCAGAACCCAGTTATTTAAAAGATATTTAAAAAACCCGAACTTTCAAACAACTTTTCGGTTTTCTAAAGTCGAAATCTTTTTTATAATTATTCAAACTAATATTTTCGAGGGCATATAGTATATTAACAATATAACAATCTTGCTGGGTTCAAAAACTTTTCTAAATGCTTTTAATGAGTATTTTAGTTTTAAATATTCAAATTTACGATTTATATATTTTTTTACATGGAAATTCTTAATAAATATCAAATAATAATGAAATTTTTTATAATAAAAATATTTAAATACATATTCTTAAAAATATTTAATTAACTTTAACTTCCTTTTGAAAATTATGGCATAAAATATGTTTTGTAATCATATTTACACCCAAAAGTAGGCAATAAAAATTAATTTCATTTTTTTTTTTAA
>OX596077.1:37987796-38017796 GCA_951394005.1 Protophormia terraenovae | reverse complement strand
TCGTCTTCACTGGAAAGACACAATTAAAATGTTTTGCAAGACTTTAATTGTTGAACAAAATGAACAAAGTTGGGATTGTCAGTGTGTCAGTCAGTCAGTCAGTTAGTAGAGAGATTGTGTTTGGTATTTGTATGCCATTTAGCTAAAGGGCATTACAACTACAAAAACAATGAAATGTATTGAAGTGAACAGAGAACTAGAACAACGTGCTCAATTGAAACTTATTCAAACGACATCATTCTTTTTATATCTTCCTTTTAGTTTTCGCCTTTTGTTTCATTTTACTTTTTTTTTATTTTTTTGTTAAACGTCATCATGTCGATTATATATGGACAAAAGTATAAAAAGAAAAAATAGTTTTAAAAGCCTGAAAGTAGAACATTAAAGGGAAAAAACAATTAAGCCTGAATAGCTTACTTACATATAAAAATGAATATTAATATTAGCCTATATCTAAGCTGGCTTATTACTTAAGAAATTAGAATATTTTAAAGCCTATTTGTAGGAAAAAATTTTAATATTATACTTTGTATTTTAAATGGTAAGCTAAACGCCCTTAAATATAAATTTAAAACATTTAAAAAGATAAACAATTTATTACTTAACATAAACACACACTAACACCCAGTCAAGACAATATTCTCAGCTTTTCAACACATAAACAACAATTGTGATTTTATTTTATCGCATAACCAACACATTTACACTAAAACACCCTTAACACTTACACATAGATAATCCTTATTCATAAAAAGAAATAAATAAATATATTTTGAAAAAATAACACTGTACCTTTTTTAATGTAAGTTAAAATATTATTTTAACTTTAAACAAATATTTAATTTTAAATATAAAAGTCCTTTGTTTTTTAACTCTTCAATGAATTGTCTCTTTTTGTTTTTTAATTCGTGTTTTTTTATTTTTTTTTTTTTAAATATATATTTTTTTTCCTTTAATAATGATTTATTTTTATTTTCTAAAAATGTCCTTTTTATTCTGTGTGTGATAAATTTGTTACACTCACGACGACCTTTTGGTTCACTGATAAGATTCAAACTGACACGAAAACACATTAGGTTTACTACTACAAATAAATATACATAGACTCACACATTTAAATATAGTTTGTTTATACACAAAACCCAACACATTCCTCTACATCTGTATGCCAATGTTTCTACTTCAAGGGAGAGTTTTTTTCACACATACACGAGACACGAGAGAGTTTTCTATTAAAGCAAAACAGAAAAAGTTTTAATTTTTTTCTTCTATTTTGTTTTCCAAAGGACAAAATAAAAATAAAATAAAAAAACAAAAAAAAACTTTAATCAAACGTCATAAGATGCTGCAGTGCTACAAAATACATTCAACAACAATAGTGAAAATTTAAGCTTTTAAAAAACCAACAAAAACAATAAAAACAACAACAAAAATGTCGCAATAATTTAGTTTGATTGTGTTGCTTAACACAAATATGCGCAGCAATGCTTTTATAATTGAGCTTTTTGTTATAACTATTGTTTTAGTAGCTTTAAGAAGAGAAAAGGAGATACAGTGAGAGAGACAGAGAGAAGCATAATTAAAAAGAGAGTATTTTAAGGATATAGAAAACAACTTTGAGGTAGGACAATGTGACACTAATGTAATGTTATGTTTAATACAAAAGCTTAAATGAAAGCTTTTAATTTTAATAAAACATTCTTGATTTGATGACGAAAGCAAGTTGTATTTAAATGAGTGGAATCTTTTGTTAATAATTTTGCAAATCAAGATTTTATATATTTTTATACCCACTATCAAAAAGATGGGGAGGTATATTGATTTTGTCATTCCGTGTGTAACATGTCGGAAAAATCATTTTAGATCCCATAAAGTATATATTTTCTGGGTACTGGTTGAATTCAGTCAATGTCTGTCTGTCTGTTGAAAGCAGGATAGAGCACGAATGGGACCATCTAGGGGGACGAAATTTGGCTCAAATATTTATCTTATATAAGGTTTGTTTGATATTTAAAATGGGCAAAATCGGCAAAATACTAGAAACACAAGGTGTCCGTTGTAGCTTTATTTCCGACTTTTCTGATGATATCTCTTAAACAAAATCATGTACGTCAACGAAATTTTGTAGAAATAGTTAAAGGATCAATGTAAACTCGGAAACTTAAAATTTTAAAATGTTGATGGTAGGTATATAGATTCAACCAAGTCGAATATAACATTCTCGCTTGTTTAAATCAGCGTTTGAAAAACTAGACTCCAAGTAGTCGTAGCAGCAAAATATAACTAAAATTGGAGTTTAAGAAATGTTTAAAACTTGTAGTTATTCATTTGCTTAAACTACAGCTACCTTCACTTTTTGGTAGCAGTATTTTTAGTTGTAGTCAAAAACTTAAATTCTGAAAGTAGTGTAGTTTTCATATCTTATTACTGCTGCTACCTTTACATATAAGTATTTATAGTGTTATCTAAATTCACAAAAGAAAACTGCTACATTCTTTGTTTAGTTTTAAAAGTAGTAAATAGAAAGCAGAGGGAGCAGCAGAGGTAGCAGCAGAAGTAGCAGTAAAGTAGTAGCAGTTGAAGTAGTTTAATTAAAAACGAAGTAGCTTAAAATATCAAAATTAAAAGTAATGTAAAAAATATATTATTTATTTCTTCTCTGTGCAATTTTTTAATATGGTATAAACTATATTATGGAGGATCAAATTCAATAGGCTTTGTCATTGTGTAAAACTAATGATAAGTAGCAAATTTCATCAAATTGTCTCCGAAATTGCGATCTGTATTTTGCGAACAAACTTTACATGGAAAGCCGAGCAGACGGACGATAACATTTTAGCCCATTAAACCTAAGCTTAAGTCGACTTTCATGTCATTTCTTAAAAACGGACTAGAAATGACCCCTTATAAGGTAAGATAAATGAATTGAAAGTTCTAATGAAATATTTCCTGTTAAGTGCTCTAAACACCCTAGAGTAAAGAGAACCGGTTCAAAACTAGTCACGTGACAGGGGTTGTCATTGGAGGTGGCTATTTAGCCCCTTGGGACAGGTCACAGGATAGGTCCTAGGACAGGTCCAAGAGGACAGGTTCAGTAACGATTATTGTAATAAAAATTTTATAAAAATTCGGTAATTGTTTACTTTTTAAACATTATTTTTATTATTATCTTTATTAAATTATGTTTATTTTAATTTTATAATTTTTCGTTAATGTCGATGGCAGCACTCTGGCTCGAACCCATGTTCATCTGACATATGTTATGTTTTATAGTAATCAACGCTTACCACTCAGCCACTGATTGTTATTGCGCGCGATTTACTATTTGCGCTCTTAACGAGCATGTTAATAGTGAGTGTGTTTGTGTCAACTGGTTCTCAATTGGAACTTTGGTGACGAGTTAGGTGTCAATTGGTACTCAACTGGTACAGAGAAAACGGTCCATTACTGCGATTACCACAAATTTCCCGCAGGGCATTTATACAAAAATATTTTAGCTTCGAACTCTATTGATATTATTTTTTTCGATTTATCTGAGACTACCTTGGTGTAAAATAGAAAAGTTTAAAAGGTCATAAAACAAAAATTTTGCCTACCAGCGAATGGAATGATTCCGCCCACAAAATACTGTTCAATAGTGTTATTTGTATCCCTCTTTTTATAAAATATTTTCTTAAATTTAATTCTAATAGCTTCGCAGGAAAATGTGTATATAGAAGAGAAAATTATTCTGAAATTTTCCCAAAATTTGTGCATTCGTAGGGATATTCGTAACCCCGTTAAGTGGTATAATTTACGGTTTTGTTTTTTGCTATTGATTTTTGAAATTAAAAAATTGTTATACTATTTCCTTTAGCTTGCAACTTAATATCCATCATGAACACAAACCTTATCCTAAAGCTTGAAATGTTTTATTAAAGTTTTGGTAAGAACTATTTAATTAAAATAAAATAATTTCTGTTATCATTTTTTAGTCAGTATACTTTGTGAATGTCGATAAAGTACAGAAAGTCAAAAGCTTCTTAACATACATCTTTGCAACATTAGCTTTGTTCCCGTACTCTAAATTGGGAGCACAAGGATTTTACCGAAAAGCGTTCTCGTACTCTAAAATTGGGTAAATAAGAGCTTTGAGAGAATAATATTACTCCTCTTCTTGCACGAAACAGCCCAGACAATTTCTGTCAAATAACAAAAAATAAAAATATACAAATAAAAACTTTGAATGAAAATGAGTTACTCCATTTAAAACCAACACGAAAAATTAAAATTTTGGATCTTACCTCTCCGAATTTAATGATATTTGGTACAATAATTATGCTTGTCAAAACTAAGATTAATTAAAAATTTCAGATAATTTCATCAAGTGATTCGCGAAATATAGCGATTTGAAAGTGTAAAATAGCTAAAAATATTAACAAAGTTATATACACTAAATTACAAATATATTTCAAAGTATTTGAATTAGTCTTAGTTTAGACGAGCATAATGTCTGTACTAAATATTATCAAATTCGGAAAAGGTGAGGAAATTAGCTACTTGGTTTTAAATAGAATGACTAAAATGAAAAAAAAAAAAAAAAGTTTTCTTTTTTTACCGAACTTTACCAAAATGTAAGGAAACAAACCTTTTATAGAATAAGGCCCGGTTTTATACAGTTCCCTTAGTGTCTATTTAAGTGCAAACTTATTTAAGAAACATTTAAGTAAATGCTCACACTTAAGTAATATTTCGTTTTAAAGTTTAAAACTTAAGAGGACAAGAAAATAAACAAAAAGCTTAAAGCTTTTATATATTTACATTAGGTTGCATCTACTTTTCAAGGTTTTTTTAAAGTTAAATTCATAATTTTATTTTATTTATTCTAAAACTATATCTCATACTTATACTTTTTATTGAATACCTCTTACTTTAAATTATTATTTGCTTCAAATAATGTCAAATATCGTTAAAAATATTAAATCTATTTTTGTATGCCCACCTTTTTTCTATGGCACCCTAATGTAGCATCAAAAGTAAATAAAAAAAAAAAAAAATATTTAATAATTTTAAATAATTTAAAAAATATAAAGAAATCTGCAGCTTATGAGCTCCGCAACTAAAAAAAGGCGTTGTGCTAAATATAAAACCACAGAGAAAAGATTCATTCAAATCGTTTTCTGGTAGATTTTTAATATTTTAAAAAATTTTGTTAGATTTTGTATTTTTATATATTTTTGTTTATTTTCAACAAATAATTTTGAAGACTAAAGGGATAGAAAATGGACACATAAGATTTTAAATATAAAACAATTTTTACAACTTAAGTACGATTTCGCCACTAAGTGAGCACTATTAGACTGGACCTAAATGTTTAGAAATTTTATAGAAGGAATATAAAGCTCAGAGTCTAATAATAATTCAAATGTTTAGATGAACTTTTCCATAAATATTATAGTTGTGAAAAGCTTTCATAAATTTTTATTTGGGTTGAAAACCCAAAGAAATAAAAGTTGTAAATGGTTTGTTTTTTTTTTTTAACTGTAAGTTGAATCATGTATGTTGTTGTTTAAAGTTAAAGCTTTTGTGAAAGTTCTTGAGGTTTAAAATATTTATAACAGATGGAGCTAATTGATGGGATTATTTGTTAATTTAGAAAAATTCTAACAAAACCAACAACGTAAAATTTATTAATGTTGCATATTTGTTATCAAATATAATGATAAGGTACTTCAAGGCGTATGATTTATATTATTTCATAAAAAAATAAACATACAATCATATATGATTATTTAAATACAGTGGCCATCAAAAAATTTCTTTTTCGTGCTCCTTCAAAAAAAAAAAAAAAAAAAAAAAAAAAATATGTGGCCTAGATGGAATTCCGCTAAACTCGAATCTGCTTTCAGTTTTCTCCCCTCAGGTCGAGCTTTTTTTTATGGGCGTGTCTAATATTGCGACCTAAATAAACCGATTACTCGAGTATATTTCACTATAACTCGAGAACGGTATGCACGATTTATATACCAAAATATGTGTAATAAAATTGGCTTTAAGTCGTTCTACTAACAAATTTTTATCCGCTCAGTAGTTTTGGAGATATTTCGATATAAGTGTCCGAAAAAAATTTGTTCATGCTAAATTAAAGATTTCTTTTTTTTACTAAAACTTCTTTTTAAAAGTGAAAACATCAAAAAAGTTTCAGTTTATCATCTTTATCACAAATCTTGATTGGATTCACAGTTAGGTTAGGATACCTATGCATACCTACAGTTAAGTGGAAATACACTAGTGGGCAAAGAAAAAGTTTTTAAAAAAAGTGAATGCAGATTGTTGTTTAACTCGTCAGAATCCACTTAGTCCACCTATTTTTGTTTCAAGAAAAAATAAAAAAAAAAAATAAAAAAAAAAATGCTTTTGGCTACCACTGTATTTCTATTTTTACTTAACTGTGAATAATATTTAGATTTCTGCTTCAATTTTGAAGATACATGCCTTATTTTATTCGCAGCATTACCAGCTTAAAGATAAAGATGATAAAAGAAATTTTAGTAACAAAAAAAAATCTAAAATAAAGCAGATTCGTGTTTACCACATCAAAATACATCAAGTCCAACTATTCGTCTATGGGGGAGGATTTTTTTGTGGACCAGTGTAGTCATTACAATGCTTAATACAAATGTTTGTGTATGTATTTATATTATTAACAGATTTTTTTTTTTAGTTTTTGGCCCATAACTCGGTTGTTTATGAACGAATTTGGTTGATTGAAAAAACCGAAATTATAAAAATATTTATGACCGAAAACCGGTTTTAAAAACCTTTTTTTTTAAGCATATCATATTTGAAGACTTGTAAATTGAAAACTAAATTATGCGTTTATATCAGAGTAGGAAGAACGATAATTTTTTTTTTTTTTATTTGTTCGGAACATAATTTTTATCAGATAAAAAATTTTAAACGAGAACATAAAAATATTATTCAGGAATTAAACTGAAACGAATTAATCGAAGTTGTGTATAACTATATAAAAAATGTTTTGACTTAGCTTGAATGAAAGATGTGTGAATGTTTATAACATTTGTATGGATATATGTATTTACATGCGTTTGTGTGTTTATGAGTAATAATGTTTTTTTTTTTTTTTTTTTTTGCTATTGGTAAAAATGAAACAACAACAATGATTATGGCATTAAGAAAATTATTTTATATAGTATATAAATTATGTTTATAATTAATAAAATAGACAAATGAGAAAATTAGAATTTATGTAATGTATATAGATTTAAATTTTTTTAATTGTGATTATTGCATAAAAATGAAAACTTTTTATTAGCATCTCTACTATTTATACATTTTATGTTTTCTAACTAATTTTTACTAAACTCAATTGAACTTTTTTTCCATATTTTACATGTTTTAATGACAATAATTTGATTATTAAGTATTAACACAGAAAAAAATTTCGACAAATCAATTGTTTTATTAATTACCAAATTCGTCAATACAATTATTTTTTTTAATTAAAAAGGCACCAACAACCGTTTTTGTAAATTTAAAAACAACTTTTGTTACTTAAAATTGTTAACACTTAACAATTTTTTTTTTAACAATGAATTTGTAACATTAAATAAAATTGTTGTTACCAAGCAACGAACTATATTTCAACAACTGGTTAGTGCTATTAAAAAAGTATGTTGTCAATATTTACAAATTTTTTTTCCAAATTTTTTATTTTGCAAAAATCATAAAATTAAAATAAGGGTTACATTGCAAAATATGTATATGTTATAAAATTAAAAATAAATTTCAGAGATGAGCTGTTTATTATTCCTTGCGACAAATGATTTCTTTTTCAAACGATGTTCCGGAATATTTACCATCAATCATTCCTAAATGCTTCATTTTTAATTAATCAGATTTTCTTATTGTTACCATTGTTAGAATCACCAAATCCCAAAGGTTCATCCAAATTGCACAAATTTGTTCTCGTTACTGTTTATAGGTGAACTGTTAAAAATGGAATAATAAATTGAATGGACAAATTTGGTAATAACTTAGTATTTCAATACTTACATTTCATGGAGATAGAATTTATTTTTTAGTTTTTAATATACCACTGCTTCATCTGCTAAATTTATTCTCCTTCCAAATACACAACAATTTTAAAACAATATTGTAAAAATATTTTATAATTTTAAATTTTTTGACACATATTGCATTCAAAAGCTAACAACTGAAATAGTTGAGAATCAACTCGTAAATTTGTAAATACGACAACGCACAATCAAAGTAATAAAAAATATTGTTGAAATTTTTGGATGGAAGTTAACCATACTTTTTTATTACTTCTTAACTTTTGATATTTTTTTCTGTGTAACATAAAATCCTTCTTAACTTTATATCATCAATATTTAACAAACAATTACTTGAATGTCCTCCAGAAAATATGAATTGATATATTAAATCAACATTTGTTTAATTATATATGTATGTTTGTGTAAAATTATGTACAAACATATGTGTGTACATAGCAAAATAAATTAACAAACTATTTTTTTTTTTTTTTCTTTTTTTTATTTGATACGGTCAAACCGCTAGGTTTTTTTTATCTTTAACGTGCACATACATACATATATGCACATACATTGATACATATGCTTACATATCATGCCTTTTTTACATGTTTTTTTCAACATCTACTTTTTTCTCGCTCACACTTCATTCTACCACGTGTATGCGGAAGAACGATTTGTATACGTAAAATAGCGATCTTCCTCCACAAAATTTAAAAAAAAAATGTTTTGCATTTATGTTTTAACTCATATTTTAAAAGTAAACTAATTTTATTAAAAACTCAATTTTATTTTTAAAAATTTTATTTTTAAAATTTTTATTTTTAAAATTTTCGAAAATAATTTATAAAAGCGTACCTTGGTTTATATATGAAATATCTAGAGTTAGAGTAGATTTTAATAAAGGATAAAGGGAAATAAATAAGAACTCATAAAAGTTCATCAGAAAACAAATCTTGAAATATAACAAAAGCAAAATTTACATATTTAGTCTTTATTTGATGATTTATTTTTCTAGTGTTGCCATCATTACTACTCTAGTTTTTGTATATTTATTCATGATAGCCAATCAAGGGGAAATTTAATTTTTATTTTTTCAATAGTTTTCTTTGAAATAACATACATATGTATTTAGTACCTGTATCCTTTTTTTCTTTTCGCTTTTTTTTTTTTTTTTTTTTTTGAAAAATAAATACAAAATTTTTTTTCTAATCTACTTTGCTTTGCTGGTTCATTGCACAAAAATTCAAAACCAAAAGATTAAAAAAAAAAAAAAAACACATGAGGTTGATGATAAATAAGTTCATGTGCTGATAAGGTGGTACAGAAAAAAGAAAAATTATTTTAGCTACAATTGAAAACTGCAGAGGTTCTAAATGTATAAAAAATGTGTAATGAGAATGATTTTAAAAAATAGTACGAAAGAATAACTAACTTTAAGAAACATCTTAAAAAAAAAAAATACATTATTTTTTGCTACATAGATGTTGTACTCTAGATGGTTGTATATATGTTTATAAAACATGTCTGTCTTTGTAGTCATTTATCTCTAAAAAACAAACATATAAACCATTCATCTATTTATTTGTCATATATACCATCAGTTTGGCTGACAGTATGTGAGAGTTGATGGTATTTTGACAAATGATTTGTCAAACAATATGAACTTTATACTTTACATGTGTAAACTAAAAACAAACAAAAATCATACTTTCACATCCATAAACTCACACATACATTGATATACGAATGTATAATATGTGATGATATAGTAAATAAAAGAAAGAGGACATATTCTGATACATTTACTTTTTCTCTTAGACATACACACATATAAACCCACATATACATATGTATGAATATAAATTCACCAACAGCACCACAACTCAAACTGATGTTTTGCGGTTTGAATTTGTTCATACTGTAAATGATGGTTTGATAACAAATTTTTTCATTTTTCTATTTCTCTACCTTTATTTTGTATTTTAATTTTTAACAAAAATTTAAGAAAATTATTAAAATAAATTTTTTATACATAAAATCATAAATTAATTTATCATTTTAAAATTAATTTTAAGCAAGTGGTCTGTTTAAATTAAGATTTGCGGCTAAATTCTTTTTTTATTTTTTCATTAATTTATTTTCTTTCCTTTTTGTTTCACTTTATAATTCAAAAGTTATTTTGGATAATTTATTTATTTGATTTTACTTTTCGTTCTCGTCTTCCAAACAACATAAATTTAAAGCAGCAAAAATCATCTAAAATTATTAACAGCCTCAAAACAACGTTATTATTTTTTTCTTGCTGTATATGACGACCCTCATTTATATTTTGACGCCTCGAGTCAAATAAACAGCAGCGCAAAGGACGAGAAAAATATGAAAGAAAACAGAAATATAAATATAGATGGGAAACTAAATGTAATTTACCATAAAACGCACAAAAATGGCTAAGGCTCAAGAGAGGCGTTTGAAAAATGTATCTATTATAAAACATGAAAAGAGAAAGAATCCTCATATAGTGAAATCCAAATGAAATTTATAAAATGTTAAATTTTTTATTAAGAATTTGGTCTTTAAAGTAAACTCAAAATTTTTATCAATAAATAAAAATAAATAAATAAATAAATAAATAAATAAATAAATAAATAAATAAATAAATAAATAAATAAATAAATAAATAAATAAATAAATAAATAAATAAATAAATAAATAAATAAATAAATAAATAAATAAATAAATAAATAAATAAATAAATAAATAAATAAATAAATAAATAAATAAAGGAATAGAGAAATAAATAAATAAATAAATAAATAAATAAATAAATAAATAAATAAATAAATAAATAAATAAATAAATGAATAGAGAAATAAATAAATAAATAAATAAATAAATAAATAAATAAATAAATAAATAAATAAATAAATAAATAAATAAATAAATAAATAAATAAATAAATAAATAAAGGAATAGAGAAATAAATAAATAAATAAATAAATATACACAGATAGTACCGGTGCCGGAGCAGGTTATCAATTGGATGTCATGCCTACGTTTTACGCCCACTTTAAAAAAAAAACGAGAGAAGAAGATATAGTCGGTCAAGCCCGACTATATGATACCCTACACCATTTCAATCCACATAATTTTGCTTTTACTTATGTACAACTTACTTGTGCTAAATATTAACATAATACTAACATTTGTATGTGATTTATGTACGTTAGCGATATCCGGAAGAGAAGTTTATATGGGAGCTATGGTCAGTTATGGACCGATATTCATGAAATTTGGCAGACGGATTTCTGTTGATATAAAACTTATTTGTACTAAATTTCAATAAAATATTCCTATTTTTAAGGCATCTATAAGTGTTAAAACTCTATTCCGGGAGGACATTTGTATGGGGGCTAGGTGAAATAATGGGCCGATCATAACCAAATTCAATAGGCTTCGTCCTTGTGTTGAAAAAAGCTTATGTACCAAATTTCATCAAATTATCTTCAAAATTGCGACCTGTACTTTGCGCACAAGCTTTACATGGACAGCCAGCCAGCCAGCCAGCCAGCCGACCAGACGGACGGACGGACGGACATCGATAAATCGACTCAGAAAGTGATTCTGAGTCGAACGGTATACTTTAAGGTGGGGGTCCGAAGATTTTTTCTCTGCGTTACAACTTCTGCACAAACACATAATACCCCAACCACCTTTGGTGGTGTAGGGTATAAAAAGTAATTTTCTCTATTTATTACGTCATTACTGAAGGTTGCTCCTTTGATGGACATGTACATGTAGAAAATATGGACGTAATCCATGATCGTGGAAATTGTCTATAGATAAAGAACATAATAACACCATATAGTATTAAATGGGCGATAAACACTTTTGGACCTTTTAAATCACCGGGACTTGATGGAATTTATCCAAAAATGTTACAGGAAACAATAGATGTTATTGGGGATGCTCTTATTAAAATATACACCTTTTGTATTGAAAAGACGTATGTACCCAAAACTTGGCGTAAAGTTAAAGTCGTCTTTATACCAAAGTCTGGTAAAATTCAGCATTTTACGCCAAAGCACTATCGACCAATTAGTCTAACTTCTTTTATGCTGAAGACCTTAGAAAGAATCTTGGATGAGACCATTCGTAAAAACCTGAGTATTACGGAGATTTCTGGTAGTCAACATGCATACATTAAAGGGAAATCCGTAGACTCTGCTCAACATTCAGTGGTACATCATATTGAGAAATCCCTTTCAATGAAGGAATTCACATAAGAAGCCTTTTTAGATATTGAAGGTGCTTTCAACAATGTTGAATATTCTGTTATTCAACGTGTACTTTCTAGGACTTGTATTGAAGTCGAAGTAATTGACTGGATCATGCTATTGCTAAAGCAAAGACTAATTACATCTAAATTGGGAGGATCTATTATACATGCAAACACTACGAGGGGCACTTCTCAGGGTGGGGTTATCTCTCCACTACTTTGGTTACTTGTGGTGAATGAAATCTTATGCTCTCTGGATGCTACTGGCATAAAGGTGGTAGCATATGCTGATGACCTAGTAATACTATCAACGGGCAAATTTCTAGATACTGTATAGCACTGCTGGAACTGTTTGTGGTGTCTTTTGCAGCGAATTGGAAATGGAAACTTTTCATCGTTTAAGGACAGACTGTAGTATCTTCCAAGCTGAAGTTTACGAGATAGCCATAGCAGCAAGACAAATATCAATGTTACCAATATACGGACACGATATTAGTTTCTTCATTGATAGTCAAGCTGCTATTAAGGTACTGAAAACAGATAATATAAGGTCTTATGTAGTCAGTCTCTATGAGCAACGGCTACAACTACAACTATATTCCCAATTTATTTTTCGATAGGAGCAGGGGGAATGGTAGCCTTCATACAAAGTAAATATTTATTACGACACAACTCCAGAACTATTACAGATATAGTCCTGAGATTTTGTGGAAATAATTTATATAATTGATATGAAAATGGGACAGATAGGTCTAGGAGGAGTGATAGCCCCCATACAAAGAAAATACTAATTATCGGATAACTTTAATACTGTTATAGCTAAAGTCTTAGAATTTTGCGGGAATGTCTTTCTAATCCAACCACCAATTTTAAAATGAAAATGGAGTTGATAGGACCAGAGGAAATTGTACCCCCCATACATCGAAAATATTAAATATCGTATATGTTAGGAACCATTATGGCAAAAGTTTTAACATTCTGTAAAAATAACTCTCTCGACAACCGCCGTAAATTCAAATATAAATGGGATGGTTAGGACTTGGGGAAATGATACCCCTCACATAAAACAAGTATTCTTAATGGTATATCTAAAAAACTATTATAGTGAGTGCTCTAAAATTTTTTGGATAGTATTTTATTATCATACTGTATTGATGAAATGAAAATTGGATGGATAGGGCCGGCTGGAGAGGTAGCCTCCATATATGGAAAATATTAATTTTCGCATATTTGAAGGAATAATTTACTAAAAGTCTTAAACATTTTTACAAATAATTTTCATATCAAATAGCGTATAGGATGTATAGTTCCAGGGGAAATAGAAGCCCCCACATAAATTAAATATTAGTTATCGCATCAAATGGGATTGCGAAGCGCACCGGGAAAAGCAAGTAATTATATAAATAATTAAAAAGATTTTTATACCCTTCACCACAGGTGTAAAGGGTATATATAAGTTTGTCATTCCGTTTGTAATTCCCACAATTTTCGTCGGAGAGCAAAAAAGTTTACATTTTCGGGTTCCTTGTAAGAAATGATGACGATAGGACCATGTCCGTCCGTCCGACCGTCCGTCCGTCCGTCCGTCCGTGTGTCGGTTGAAATGGCGTTTATGAAGCCCACCGATAACTGACATATGTAATATATATATCAAACGATCGGAAATGCTTTCGAGAATTTTGCTATTGGAATTCAGCAAGATCGGTTCATACAATGCGGAGATATGTTAAGAAAACCGGTTTTTAGAACCGGTTTTCCAGTTTCTGAAGCCTCTGTATAAACTAGGGACTTCGTTTTTACATAGAAGTCTCGGACATTTTTTTCTGAATTTTTGTTCTGAAAAAAAGAAATAAATCGGTTCAATAATAACTGAGATATCGGACAAAACGCATTTTTTATTTTTTAAAGCCCTTTTTTAAGCTATAGATTTTTATTTTTATACAGATTGGTCACAAATATGTTTATAAAATTTCGGTTTTTTGAATCAGCAGGATCGGTTTATAAATGGCGGAGATATGCTTTAAAAACCGGTTTTTGAAACCGGTTTTTCAGTTTCTGAAGCCTCTGCATATACCAGGGACTTCGAATTTTCAAACGAGGCTCGGAAATTATTTTCTGAATTTTTGTTCTGAAAAAATTAAATAAATCGGTTCAGTAATAACTGAGATATCGGGGAAAACGAATTTTTTATTTTTGAAGCCCTTGTTCAAGCTACAGATTTTTATTTTTATATAGATCAGTCATAAATGTTTTTATAAAATTTCGTTTTTTTTAATAAACCAAATTCGTTTATAATCAACAGAGTTATGGCCCAAAAACAAATCTGTTAAGAATATAAATACGCCAACAAACATGTATATTAAACATTGTAATGACTATTAGTGACGTTTTTTGTTTTTTTGTATAGACAAGTAGTTTAGTTAGAAACAGTAGTAATATAATGAATAACAGTGTTGTTCTTGTTCTTTGTATATGCAGTCTGTACAAAAATAAATAGATATGGAATTGTTGTTGTTTATTTTTAAAAACTAAAACATATCTGTTAAGAATATACATAAATACATACACAAACATGTATATTAAGCATTGTAATGACTATTAGTGACGTTTTTTGTTTTTTGTATTGACAAGTAGTTTAGTTAGAAACAGTAGTAATATAATGAATAACAGTGTTGTTGTTGTGCAGCCAGTTTGTATATACACACATAAAAAAAAATATAAATATGGAATTGTTGTTGTTGTTTATTTTTTAAAAGCAAAGCCTGCTATGATTGTTTTTTTTTTATATATTCAAATTTTCGTAGTTTGAAAAAAATTTAGATTTATATATGTGAAAATATGAAAGCATACGTTAAGGCGAACATTTTATTATTTGTCGGTAATATGGTAATATGATGTCGATAAGATAGTAAGATGGTAATATGGTGAAGGGCATAGATTATAACATAGATATGAAGATCCGTTGTCAGAAACCTAAGTCGGTTGTCAAAAAAACCTAAGTCTAAGAATGTATTAGTAAAAAATTGTATTGAAAACAAAAACAATTGTAGTACGTGTGCCTTTTTTGAGTAATTTTTTTCAATTGAGTTTTTTTAAGCTTCATATCTATGTAATAATCTATGGTGAAGGGTATCAAAGATTCGGCACAGCCGAATCTTTTTTCAATTTCATTTTATTCTTTCTTTTACTCTCTGAAGAAATGTAATACTATAAATCTGTCAGATGTTCGTTTTTAATAGTGTTGACCTTAAATTTAAAAACAATATTTTACGCTCAAATTAAATTGCTGCACTTTATTAACGGAAACTCAATATTTTTTTTGCGATGTAAAATTAAAGATTCCAAATTATTAAAATTTTAAAAAAATTCCCAAAATTTAAAATTTCACTAAAAAAAAAATACATTAAACAATAACAAAATTGGTCACAATTTTCATTGTACTGGAAAGTTTTTAAAAAATAGTACTTTTCGTCAGCGCACCAACGTATATGATTAATTTACGTTGAATGTCTTACTTATCAGTGTATCCGTGCACAATGGTATTAAATGAATGAAAATAATTTATTTACCTAAAAAGAGAACAAAAGAAAATCATATTTAAATTAATTTAATTAATAAAAAAATTTATAATAATACATGACCTACATATAAAATACTCGTAGTTTCAACAATTACCAAAGCACAGTGGTTCCAAAAAGCTTTTTTTGGAAATAATTCACCGTTAGAGGTATCTCAATAAAACCGTTAGAGGTATCTCAATAAAATTTCACATGGTCAGAGCTGAGGTGTTTTCGTGTTGATTTGGAGGAGTACAGGCCAAAAATTCATTTATAATATGACAGAAAAGAAATTTTATATATAGAAAGTCCTTGTAAATCTCTACAAAAAATATATGTGTAGGTTATCTATTTTACTTTAAGAGATATTCGGGTCGAAATAAATTTTTACCTCATTTTTAGCCTCGTGTTTTTTTAGTTTTTTTTTTAATTTGGTGGGTTTAATAATGCATCTAGAATTTTCCTAAAATATTTGCCAAATTCCTTACAAAAATCTAAATAATATTGCTGCAAGAATCATATAAATATATGAATCCACTAAAAAGTTTAAAAAGAATTTAAAAAAAATTTTACATTTTTTGGGTTTTTTTCCAAAAAGGTGGCAATATTTATTCAGTGATAAAATTAGTTTTTTTGTTCTGGGCTTTATTATTTTTTTAATGTTTTCAAAAGAAATCTTAATGTAATTGCGTGTGAAGTAAATACGGAGGAGTTTGGGGCAAAGGTCTGTCCACAAGCCCTATACAAATTTTGTCAATTTTGGAATTTTATTTTTTCTTTTTTTGTTATGTTCTCAAATTGCAAAGCTGGGATCGACTTAAAATTATTTTAATTTTATATCTTTATATGTAAGGTATACACCCAAAAAGTATTTTCTGAAGGAGGCCCCTTATAACGACCATTTCAATGAAAAAAGTCAATTTTTTTAACACGTTTTAAACGTATTAAGATTTTGGGTATTTTCATGTAAAAAAAGTGGGAATTTTTTTAATTCTCTGATTTTAGGACAAGTTTATACATATCTTACTGAAATTTCAATAAAATATCACTATTCGTTTAAATTTTATTAATGTTGAAATATTAATTTTATTTGAAACTCCAAATCCACTCGAAAACACCTCAGCTCTGACCATGTGAAATTTTATTGAGATACCTCTAACGGTTCAATAGTTACTGAATTATTAAAAAAAAATGTTTTGAAATCATATTGGGCAAATATTTGATGGTATATAAATTTAAACCTTTTTCATTTTTGTGTGTATAAAAATGCATCAAATAATTATTTCAATATGCTCCAAGTGTAAAGTTTATTTAATTAAAAAAAATCAGCTAAAGAATATATAACATATCCTTTCTAATAGTCAGCATCAATATTTGCCTAACGTGATCAAAACCTAAGCAAAGATAGGTAAATTTATTTAAAGAAAATTATGGAATTAATTATAAAAAATTGTATTCACATGCCAATGAAAAGGAATTTGTGACATTATTTTCTTAGTTAAATATTAAGCGTTAGAGCCCTTGTAAAAGACATTTTTTATTTATATGAAAAACTTATTACAAATGTTTCTTACTAATTTTTTGTTAAGTTTAAATGGTTTACAAAATTTTTGATCGTTGTTATATTTTTCAATTTTTATTAAAATATTACAACAAATTGATTTGAAAATGTTTATTTCTTATTTGAATCATATGACCCTTAGGATACCTTCTTAACAAAAATAGTATTTACTGTATATTGTTCTATTTGTTTGTGTATTATTTATTTTATCATCATCATCTTTATCATCTTGAGAAAACATTCGCATCTTTAAGTATATAAAATGTTATAAATTATAACATATAAACACACATACATAGTCAAATATACAAACTTATAATAACAATATTGTATTAACCCAACAAACATAACATTAAAATTTTTAAAAAAATTTAGTTTCTTATATATATTTCGTTTGTAGTAAATTCCATAAAGAATTTTATTAAAATGAATGGCAAAAGTCAAAGTTTTGTAAAAAAAAAAAAAAAATCTAATACGAACTAAAGCCCTGCAAACTATATCTTATAAGACATTACAAGCCACTTGTTACTTTTCAAGAACTTTAAATCAATGCGTGAGCAGACAAATAAATACTGTTCTGCAGGTACTTAAAACCATATAAATACTGTTTGTGCTGTTCAACTTTATGAGCAAATGCTGTATGTATTGTAATAGCGACCCAATAAGATATCAGATAAGATATTTGACCACTTGTTTGAGACAAATGCCTTGAACACCTGTATTTGCAATCGCTCATACACAAGACGTACATTGGGGTAAAAGGGGTCGAAAATTGCGGGAAAGGTGAAATCAATATTTTATTGATCACGTTTTATTTTTTTTATTGATTATTAGGTAAAAAAAATCCAGTTTTAGAAATTTGAGATTTTTTTTTTAGCAGAACGGTAATGTCTGTCCGTCCGTCTATACATTAGAGTTAGAGTGTTAGAGTCGAAAATTATGCATAATTCAGGGAAAAGTGATATCAACACTTTAATGATCACGTTTAATTTTCCTATTTATTGTTAGTAAAAAAATGAATTTTTAGAATTATAAGATATTTTTTGGTTGAATGGTAATGTCCGTCCGTCTGTCTGTACATTTGAGTTAAATGGGTCGAAAATGTTAAGCGCCGTTTTCAGGAAAAGGTGTTATCCGAATTTTTATGATCACGTTCTTTTTATTCTATTTATTAGTTAGTCAAAAAATCATTTAGAATTCTAAAAATTTTTTTGGACAATATGGCAATGTCCGTTCGCACGTCTATACATTTGGGTTAAATGGGTCGAAAATGGCACTTAATTCAGGGAAAGGCGCTATCAATACTTTAATATTTAGATTTAGTTTTTATATTGGTCAAGAAGTAAAAAAATATAATATATTTTTGGAATTTTAAGAGTTTTTTTAAAGAATTATAATGTCAGTCCTTCCGTCCGTCTGTTTATCAATTTTTGCAAACTTTCCCATTCAAAATCGTTTATTTTCTGACTCAATAAAGATATCGACTTCAAATTTTCTTTATTTATTAGAAAATTTTATTCTTTAATAAACTGCAAAAAAAAAAAAAAAAAAAAAATATGATAAAATCGGTTGAAAATGTTAGGATATATATGGAAAAGACTTGACCAACATCTTGCAAAGTTGAGATTGTTGAAATTTCAAATGAACACATCTTAAGGATTTATGAAGGACTTTAAGGCGATATAAAAATCTTGGAAATCGGGTAAGGAACAAAAATTCGCTAGTTGTTAAACCTTTTCTATGATATTAGTACCCTATTTTGAACCCCCATTGTTCCGTTCTTGAAGCGTATTTGGGATCCTGCTTCTAAACTTAAAATTCGACTATCCCCTGTTACGCCTGTATGAAATTTCGTATAAGGAGTGAGATCGAAAAAATCTTAACACACATTTTGCCTCATAACTTTATTCGGAATCAATATTCAACATTTTTTTTGATCTAGTTATCATGGAAAAATACTTCAGTTATTATTTTTAATAACCACCATCTTAATTTGTCCTTATTTTCATCAAAATAAGTGACGAAAAAGATTTACGTCCAACAAGTTATAAAAAAATTTCAAAAAATCCAAATAGGTCTTACAAATAATTGGCCACAGAATTAAATGTCGTCCGCAAAACCGTTTCTAATGTTATTAAACAGTATCAGGAGAATTTGACTATTGATGTGAAACCTAGTTCGGTAAGAAAAAAGGATCACATGATATTGGGAAGGCCAGAAAATTGAAGGCATATTGAAAGGAACTCCAAACACATCTGGTAGAAAATCAGCTCAGTTTTCTCAGTGCTTCGACTATTTGGTGCGAAAATTTAAAGCTAATGGGAAAGTTGATAACATATAAAATTCAAAAAATTCCAAACTGGAATTCTGCAAAAAAAATTACAAGCCAAAAAATGGAACTCGGAATTTAAAACCAAATTTCATACAAAAATACTAAAGCTGTATAAATGACGAAGAAAAGTAGGTGCTGACAGAATCTTCGCAGCTTGTGTCTCAAAAATTTTTATTGCTAATACTCGAAGCAATGTTGGAGATAAGTTTAAGACCCAAAAGCAGCAAAAATTTCTTAAAAATTTCATGGTATGACAAGCTTTTTGCATTTGATATATTCGGATCTATAAATACCAAAATATGCATAAAGGAATATTTGCAAAAAAGACTTCTTCTTTTCTTAAGAAAGCACAACGTGTCTACATATTTTTGGACCCATTTGGTATAATGTCACTACGGTAAGAAAGCTCTGGAGTGGTACCAAATCAATAACATAGTTTTAGTACCAAAAGAGGTCAATTTTCAAAATTGTCCATAGCTTAGACCAGTGGAGAGATATTGAGCTCTTGTGAAAAGTGAATTCAAGAGCACAAAAAAGGTGTCCCAAAATACCGAAGATTTTGGCAGAAGATGTGCACACTGTTCCAAAAAAGTGACTGAAGCAACTATCAAATCTCCAAAGAAAGGATTTTCAAAAATGGTCCACAATTTTATAATTAGTGGTTAGAATCATACAAATTATATATTTCTGTGATCTGTGCTAAGTTATCAAATGATTAAAAAAATAATGAAAACTCTAAGATCAACCGTTTCCAAGTTATTGAATATTATGTATGTTAAGAATTTTTCGATCTCACTCCTTAAGTCCAACTAGCCGATTAAAAGTTACAGATTTATTTCGATTATGCGCCACTGTTTAATGTTTGATAAAGCAAAGAAAATGTCTGCACTTAAGCAGTTTTTTGTATGAAATCTACCAGAGTTCTTTCGAATAAAAATTAATTTCTCAAATCTTCTTAATATTAAAGTGGACAATATGTGCTATTTTTCAGAACAAACATCCTGTAACATTTTAAATTGCATTCCATCAAATTTGAAAATTAATGTATTTAAGGACAATTAAAAAAAAAAAAAAATAACAAAAATATTAGGACAAAATATAATTTACAATTACTTAAAGAAAAATAAACTTAAATACCTGAAGTTGATGGTTCTATTTTAAATTTTTACTTTAAAAAACATTTTAATTAAAATAAATGCACTGAAAATTTATGAAAATTAAATTTTTTGCTCTCTTTCAAAAAAATAAAAAATTAACTTTGACAGCTCCTTATAAAAAAACAACAGAACCTAACTTAAAGATTTTAACTGATATTGATAAATAATTTTGTGTATTTTTATTTGGTACCCAACTTTATTACAAAAATTAATCGCCATTTTTGACACATTTTACCCCAACGTTTGACGCATTTGCTTTGCTTCGCTCAACGAGCAATATAAACCGTATTTATCGTTGTTATTGTACATGTTGGCTATGAATAACACACTTAATAGGCAAATGGATTTGCTTTTCAAATTGTCTAACGCAGGGCTTTAATAAGAATATGTTTATTACATTTGTAAGTTTGCTGGGTTGTTTTTATTTATACGACTAAACAACTAGTGTTAACATGTATATGTTTTCATATAAATGTATTTGTGTAAAGTGTAAACTTGTCGAGATATTTAATATATAAACAAGCAAATTTACATGCCAATGAAAAGGAATTTGTAACATTATTTTCTTAGTTAAATATTAAGTGTTAGCGCCGTAGTAAAATATTATTTTTTTTTTTTTTTTTTTCAATTTAATATAAGGATTCAAAACTTAAGAAAAATAACAAAAAATATAAAAAATAATACCAATTTTTATAAACTTTTAAAACGCATTAAAAAAACTACGCCTCTGCTTATGGGCATGTATAAACTCTGTGCTCTAGCTTAATTATTATTTTAACACTAAGAATTTGTATTCAAATAGAAAGTCTATGAAAATATAATTAAAAATGGGGGAGAATGAAACACTTAAGACTTCATTTAAGAAATGACAACAAAATCTTTGTTAATATGTATATGTGAGTGAGGGTGAATGAGAGATGTGTCAAAATTAACTAGACATAATTAAATCTTTCACTTTAAGAAAATAACAAACGTTATACGTTAGGGCTAACGCCTAAAATTAAGTAGAGACTAGAATTTAAATAAAATTTATTTTTCATAAAGTAATTGGGACATATGAAATTAAATTTTTTTAGTTTTAGTTAAAATTTACATGATTTTTATACCCACCATCAAACAGATGGGGGTATATTGATTTTGTCATTCCGTGTGTAACATGTCGAAAAAATCATTTAAGGCGCCATAAAGTATATATTTGCTGGGTTCTGGTTAGATTCTGAGTCGATCTAGCTATGTCCGTCCGTCTGTCCGTCTGTTGAAAGCAGAATAGGGCTCGAAAGGGACAACGTAGGGGGACGAAATATTTATCTTATATAAGGTTTGTTTGGGATTGAAAATGGGCAAAATCGGTTAATAAACAAAAAAGTTAAGGGCTCAAAACTAGAAACACAGGGTGTCCGTTTCATACTTTTCTGATGATATCTCTTCATCAGAACGAAATTGAGTTCAAATAGTTCAAAGACCAATGTAAACTCGGAAACAAAAAATGGGCGTGGTCCGCCTACTTTACCGCCCATCTCTCATATAACATAAAATTTTAAAAAGTTGATGGGTACATAGATTCGGCCGAGACGAATATAACATTCACGCTTGTTAAAATTGATATTTAAAGTTACATGCAAGCGAAATAAAAATTGAGAAGAGATTTTTTTTAGAAATAAATGAATCGCTTTTGAACTGGAATTTTTACTCTTAAGAACGTTTTCATTTAGAACTCAACAAAAAATATAATCAAATACATTTTGTTCTGGCTAATTGTCAAACTCTGTGGTTATTTTATAATGTCCGTCCGAATGTCCGTATGTCTGAGTATGTATAAACAATTCCATTTACAGTCACAATCAAAACAGTTCACTTGCAGTTTCACTTCAAAAATTAAAACGAATTAAAGAGACAATAATAAATATTGTTAAATTTCACAAAATATTTTGATATTTTCGTATTAAAAATTACTAATACTCGTATAGAATTTTTTTGTAAGTTTTTAAAATTTAGTTCGAATTTTTCTTCAACATGCTGTAATTATATTTATTATTAAGAAATTTTTAAATATTTTTTAATTTTCTTACAAATTTCTATGTTCGAAAACAAAAATATCTGGGAAAATATTGGATTTCATAAACGATTTGATCATTTTCGTATTAAACATCATTTATAAAACAATTTAGTGTATTATGTAGATTTTCGAAATTATGTTCGAATTTTCGAAGATTGCTTAAAATTTACAGAATAAGCTTTTTCAAGTTTAAAAACAAATTTTGCATATACAATACTAAAAATGAAGCCAAATTTGACAAAATTCTAAAGTTTTTATTTAAATGTCTATGTTCGAAAATTAAAAATTAAGGGAAAGTAATGGATTTCATAAAAGATATTATTCTTTTTGTGTTACACATTATTTTTAAAATATTTTGGCATATTTTTTAGATTTTCGAAATTAAGTTCGAATTTTCGAAGATTGCTTAAAAATTGCAAAATTAGATTCTTTATGTTTAAAAAAACAATTATTAATTATGAAATCTTAAAAATTAGTTAAAATTTTATACAATTAAAAAATTTTCATTTAAATGTTTACTTATGTTCCAAAATTAAAAAATTCCCTGCGGGAATTTTGTGGTATTTACAGTAATGGACCGGTTCCTCAGTACCAGTTGAGTACAAATGGACACCTAACTCGTCACCAAAGTTCCAATTGAGAACCAGTTGACACAAACACAGTGACTATTTAACAGTTGAATTTATAACATGCTTGTTAAGTGCGCAATTAGCAACTCGCGCGCAATAGCAATCAACATACGTTAGATGAACATGGGTTCGATTGGGGGTGCAGCCATCAACATTAACGAAAAATTATAAAATAAAAGTAATTTAATAAAAATAATAAAAAAAAAACTTCTAAAAAATAAACAATTACCGAATTTTTATAAAATTTTTATTACATTAATCGTTACTGAACCTGTCCTCTTGGACCAGTCCTGTGACCTGTCCCAAGGGGCTAATTAGCCACCTCCAATGACAACCCCATGTAAATGTGACTGGTTCCTCTCATATAAAGTTCCGGAACTGGGACCGGTCACTAGCCCCGAGAATCTGTCACGTGACTATTTTTGAACTGGTTCTCTTTACTCTAGGGTTGTGGTAAAACATTGAATTTCCAATGTTTATTAATTTATTATTTTCGCATTTTATAACATTTGTAAAATATTTCGCACAGTTTTTAAGGATTTCGAAATTAAATTAGAATTTTCGAAAATTACTAAAAAATTATAAAATTAACTTTTTCCAGTATAAAATAAAATTTTGTGTATCGAAATTTGATAATAACACTCGACCAAAAATCCACTACTATGGACCTGATGTATTTTGATGTGCTAAACATGAATCTGCTTTCAGTTTTTTCCATCAGGTCTGGATTTTTTTTTTTTATGGACATGTCTAATATTTCGCCCATAGTAAGGCCATTACTCTAGTATATTACCCTATAACTCAAGAACGGACTAAAAATATCCTCAAATCTCCCAAATATTACTTTTTTATGTGCTCAATAGTTTCGATGTTATTTTGAAATAAGTGTCCAAAAAAAATCTTTTTCATGAAAAATTTTAGATTTTTTTTATTACTAAAATTTCTTTTAATAAATGAAAACATCAAAAATGTTTCTGTTTATCATCTTTATCTTAAAGCTAGTAATGCTGCGAATAAAATAAAGCATGTATCTTCAAAATTGATGCAGAAATCTAAATTTTATTCACAGTTAAGTAAAAGTACCCAAGTTACATGCAATTGAGTAGAAATAACGTGGTGGACAAAAAAAAAATATTTTTTTTCTTGAAACAAAAATAGGTGGACTAGGGGGGATTTTAAAGAGTTAAACAAGAATCTACTTTCACTTTTTTTCTGTCACGTACTTATTTCTTTTAACGGGCATGACTAATATAATCACCTTATTCAGCGGTCACACTATAAAACTCGAGAATGGTTTGTCAAATTTAGACTATAACTCAAGAGCCGTTTATACGATTTTGATAAATGATACACCAAAAAATGCATACGAAAATTGCCTTCAAGGTATATCAACAATATTTTTAATTCGCTCAAAAATTTCAGAGTTATGGATCAAAATTTTCACCATTTAAAAAAAAAAAAAAGAAATCTAATTTTATCGCTATTAATTACCGAATAACTACGGAAATATTCACTGAACAAAAAATTATGTAAATTCAGCTCAAAGACAATTTAAGTCGCTGTATATTGGAGTTTAATTTATCTGAATAGGACAAACTGTTCTCGTGTAATCATGCCCATAAAAAAATCGATACGAGATAGAAAAAAAGTAAAAGCTGATTCTTTAGCACGTTAAATTCCATCTTATCCACCTATTTATTTATTTATTTATTTATTTATTTATCTATTTTTTTTTTTATTTAAGACGAAATTTTTTTTATTATTTTTTTTTTTTGCCCTTTAGTGTATCTCCACTTAACTGTAGGTATGCATGGGTATCCTAATGTAACTGTGAATGCAGTCATGATTTGTGCATCAATTTTTATGATACGTGGCCTAATTTACTCGTAATCTTACCAGCTTTGAGATAAAGATGATAAACTGAAACATCTTTGATCATTTTACTTTTAAAAAGAAGTTTTAGTAAAAAAAAAAAAATCTTGAATTTAGCATGAAAAAAATTTTTCCGGATACTTATTTCAAAATATCTCCAAAACTATTGAGAGGATAAAAATTGTTTAGTATTATTTATATAAATCGGGCATACCGTTCTCGAGTTATAGTGAAATATTCTCGAGTAATCGGCTTATTTAGGACGCAATATTAGACACTCCCATAAAAAAAAAAAAAATCTCGACCTGATAAAAAAAAAAAAAAAATGAAAGCAGATTCGAGTTTAGCATGCGGAATTCCATTTAGTCCAAATACTTTTATTTTTAAAGAAGAACGAAAAAAAAAAATTTGTTTTGTCGACCAGTGTAATCTAAATTTTTTTAAACCAAAAAGTCATGCTGAAATGTTAGACTTGAAAATTGATTTTCTGGTTTTAGTGTTGAAGATTATTTATAAAACATTTTGTGATTATTTTTAGAATTTAGAAATTATGTTCGCATTTTCTAAAAAAATCCATAATTTGTAAAAATAAAAATATCTTCCTAATTCTTTAAAGTTTGAATTTATACACAAATATCTATCTATTGATTCCCATTAAAGTTCTACTATTAAATTTTAGTCATTTGATATATTGTTATGTAAGTATTTGTTTTGATGTTTAAGAACCAATTTTAATAGTTTGATCTTTTAATTATCTGATTTGAAAATATGAAATTTAATTCGTCGTA
Source organism: Protophormia terraenovae (assembly GCA_951394005.1). Taxonomy (NCBI): domain Eukaryota; kingdom Metazoa; phylum Arthropoda; class Insecta; order Diptera; family Calliphoridae; genus Protophormia; species Protophormia terraenovae. The sequence goes on along the minus strand of OX596077.1, from coordinate 37,991,511 downwards.
TGTACCAAAAATTTATATAAAAAATTGTATGTCTATCACTGTCTACAATTTCTTTAACGGTTTGTCCTAATGTTAATCTACGATAAAACTCTCATAATGGAGATAGTTATTTCTTTGAGTTGTAAATTTTTAGATTTGTTGTTTTTGCCCTTGTCTACTTTTAACTAATTACGGAAAACAAATTTAAAAGCTGCTACATCAACAACATAAATATCATGACTTAATAATGTTTCAGCAAAACAACACAAAAAAATAAGATGAGTACGTAAATGGTCTTTAAAAGGAAATTGTAGCCCTCTAACAATTTGTCAGGCTTGTTTTTATTTCCGTTTTTAAATATTCCTTAATATTGTTGTCTTCCCAGCAAAAACTTGGTAATGACATGTAGTTACGGATGTAGTTACTTTGTAATGACAACAACATACTATCCGCATTACATAAAAGTTGATTAGTAACTAATTATTTATAACCCGAATGTAAATAATTATTTATGATCATATTTTTGAAAATATTAATTTTTATTGATTTCTATAATGCAGTTACCTATTCATATATTTGAAGAAGGGATACATAAATTAAAGGTAAAATTTGCGTATGAATTAATTTGTAATCTAAAATAGTTTTATTTTATTAAGTTTTTGGTTGTTGTTAAGTTTTTTAAATTAAAATTTAAAAAAATCTTTTTACAGCAACAAAAAAAAAAAAAAAAAAAAAAAAAAATATTATATATCCTGACATTTCATTACTAGTAACTAGTTCCTATTGTTATTACTAATCATGACTTCAGTAATGCTTTAAAATCAATGTTCTACTTAACAGCTTGGAAGTAATTAGTTATTGTAATGACATCTAAGTAATGTATAGGGTAAGTAATTGCCTCTAATGTCATCACCGTGTTTAAATAATGAGTTATTCAGCTCAGTTTCATTTTTTGCTGGGTTGTTATTAAATTCATTTATCCATCTCTCTCTCATTTGGTTTTTCTTGTAATTTTCTTAAATATTTTTTTTTATTTCTGCATGTTTTTCCTTTTAAAAAGGAAGTCTTTTTTAATGTTTCCTTGTGTGAGTTATACACGTTTTCTTTATGTTCTCATCTTTTGTTCTCATCGTTGTCATTAGAACTTTATCCTGGTTAAGTTGCTGAAAAGATTTCTATATATTACAATATAGGGGTAATTTGGTTTGTACGATTTTAAAGAAAAAAAAAAACAGCAAGAATTGAATCCAAAATTAAAAAATAAAATATAATAACAATTAAAAACGGGTAAACTTAAATTTCTGTGCAATTAAAAAAAAAATGCTTTAAAGAATTTACTTTTTTCATAAAATCTGCTCTTTTGCATTTCTCATTTCAATATATTTCTTGACTAAATACGATAAAAATTAATAGCTGTTTCTCTATGTCGAACGTATGCTTTTTTTTCTTTCAATTTCTAAGCGTAAGAAAACTGACTTGGGTTTCTCTAACACACTTCTATGCAAACACTGAGTTGAACGATAAGTCGAACGAAAACGTAAGTGATTTCATACAAAATTTCGTTTCTGTATGTCGAACAATACGAAAGAAAATGTCAAAATCGGTCACTTGCTATTTTGCTTTCGATTGGTTGAATTTTTCAATGAAAAATAAGAAAATTACACACCAGTAGTGCAATTCAGTAACTTTTAACGATTCGACAATCGCTAGACTTGTCAATAGCATTTGTTGTTTGTAGTAACGATTGTATGATTCACTTAGTATTCTTAAACGATTGTATATAACTATTGTTGTCATGTTGCATCTCCCTACAAGGAAGTACTAAAAAAAGTAAAGTTCCAAACCAAATAAAAAAGAAAAACAAAAAAATTGAAGACAAATCGAAATTTTTTAACAATTTAAAGACGGCGATTGATTAAATTATGCCTTTGATATAGATTAATATATGTTTCAGTTAATGGTTTTTTTAAAAATGATCACTACTTCCAAAAAACGTGGAAGCATGGACTATAACCTTGGAAGTACATATTACATCCGCAAAAGAGCGACTTAGTCGTAGGGTTGACATCTTGGCTACTTTTTGTTTCTAATATAACAACACAAAAATTTTTGTCTTTAAGTTAACCCAAACAAGTATCGTTAAAAGTGTTACAGAATAACGAAATCGACAATTTTGTTGTTTACTATTTTTAACGATTCGATTATCGTTAAAACAAGTTACTGAATCGCACTACAGGACACTGCAAATGTTCCTCAATCTTGTTTATTATTCATTAGGAAATCCATGGTTGTATCTATGTTTAACCCTTTTTCATACAGAAGTTTCAATTGTCACATTCGTACAAATATGGTCTGGCCAGACCAGTTTGTAAGACGAAGGGTTAAACAATTTAGTGATTCATATTCGTTCGACTTGCTTTCGTTCGCTTAGATTTTCGTTAGACATAGAGAAACAGGCTGTAAAAAAAAATTTAAAATTCATCATTTTCGATCAATGCTGGATGTAGGGTACAAACCTAAACCAAGTCAAAATTTCTCTATTAACCATTTATGAAGCTTTTTCTTTTGAAATATGTAAAGAAAACAATTTTTTTTTATTAAAACAACTTTGAGAAAAAAGTGAAAGAATAGTAATATATTTCTGTAAAAAAAATAATATAAAAATAGCCATTTTTCATATTAATTTCAGAGTGCTGACTTTGAACATTTTTAACGTCTAGACGAAACGAAAATTTTTTTTTCAGCGTATTATTTCGGAATATGTTTCAAGTTACACAATATTTTAAAAAAAATTTTCCCTCATATGCCTCAGGACTTATTCCCAAAAAAATTAAATCAAATGAAAATCAAAAATTCAAGTTTAAGTATCTTTTTAACTGTAATAGATAATATAGGTGAGTATTTTTTATCTTGTCAAGCACTTTACAGAGACATAAAAATCTTTGAAATCGCACTTAATTTGTAGAAGTTACGATTTTTTGACACCCTGTAGCTTATCTCGTGTTATCACAGGGTGATTACAGAATGATTTTTCTGAAAACATAGGTCCTCCTCTACAATTCTTCCATACATTTCAATTCGATGCGAGCAGCAGTTTAGGAGATATTGTGTGCTGATCAGAGAATGACTTTTTATATTCCGTGTGTAACATGTCGAAAAATTCATTTAAGACCCCATAAAGTATATATTTTCTGGGTCCTGGTTAGATTCTAAGTCGATCTAGCTAGGTCCGTACGTCTGTTGAAATCAGGATAGGGCTCGAACGGGACAACCTAGGGGGACCCAATTTTTCTCAAATGTGGCCGAATATAACATTCGCTCTTGTTTTATTTTATTTTTTATCCATAAATATTCGTTTAGTTTAAGGTAAAGTATAATTTTGCATTTTTATATAAATATTTAATAATTGATAATTATCATTTATTTTACTTTTTGTAAAATAATTAATATGTAGTGTAATTTAATTCATAAATGAAATTTTTACGCAGGATGATTAAACATATTGATGTGAACAAATGAATTGTATTAACCGATACTTCTCTTGTCGGTAAATTAAATTTGTTTAGTACAATAAATAGTAGATATTTTAATATTTATTTACTATAATAATTTATTTTAATAGAATTAATGGAATATTTACAAAAAGTCTTATATTATATTTTATCAACAGGATTAATTAAATCATTTTAATTACAAATATTTTAAATTGTTTACATTAATTGTCTTTGAATGTGTT
>OX596077.1:37977796-37982796 GCA_951394005.1 Protophormia terraenovae | reverse complement strand
AACTGTTTAGTACTTCGAAATCCATCAAGCCCAACTATTTGTCTGGGAGGATATTTTTTTTTTTGCCGACCAGTGTTATCGAAACATGTATTAACACTTGTTCTTTTTTCATTTCAATGATTTATTGTTCACATTTTTGTTACAATTTCCTCTTTATGCTGTAATACTTTCCATGTGGGTTTGAAATAAATTAATCTTTATTATCAGAAATAAAGAACATAAGCAATTTTTAGAACATTTTAGCATAGGTAGTAAGGGTATATACTTAACGTCATTTCCTTTGTAACTAAATGTATTTTGAAACCTTATAAATAAATATGACGATATAAAGATGTCCTTCTGTGTATTCTGCCTTCGCTAAATATGCTTTAAAAATGTATTATAAATGGGTTGCATCCGGCTCGAAGGACCATAAACAAGTTATAGTCCGTAACTAATTATCCCTCTTTTTATTTTGTTTGGCGGTACCAAAGCAAAGTTTGTTGGCCATAATTACTTCATCAGCATTCTCGGTGTATTATCGTCTTTAACTTATAAACGGTTCGATAAAGTAAATTCATAATACTTGGTATCTTTACCATAGATTTAGAGCTTACATTTTACTAAATACAATTTTGAAAAGCTCAATTTGGAATATCAGGCATTTGGAAGAGTTGGATGATTGATTTTAATTTAACTATTTTACTTTTTATTTGTAGTTTGCAAGCTTAAAAAGTCTACACCCTAGTATGATACATATTGAAATATGTAACTATACTTTATTGTAATTCTGTTACTCTACTGCTGTTCTTTCATGTCTGCTCAATAAATTTCTTAATGTGTGTGTATGTACTACTACATAATTTAAAGTGTATTGATTTGGGGAGCACTAAGTAGAGGCTTTATATGCGTCCCTTTGTAGTTGAATGTATGTAAGAGTAATTGTCTATAAAATTTTCATTCAACTGCAACTTTACACACAGCTGGTGTTTCTTTTTTTTTCTCGAGATATCGTCTGTTTGGTGTAGCAAGTCGTTTTACTATTTATTTGATTTTACTCTTTCGCTTAAGCAATGACTTTTAAGTGTTTAATGTCAAGTGCCAATAATGTTCATACGATTTACGTATCATTAAGCAAAACAACATGATTTTAAATTTTGTGTTAAGAAAATTTATGGTGATGAAAGTATTTTAATTTTACATGCAAAATTACTAAAACATATGTATGTATGTAAGTTATTACATCTTGAATATATAATAAATTAAATATTAGCTGTGTAGGAGGGTCACTAAATATATATTTATAGTGGAATATTACTGTTAAGTAACAATAATATGTTTAATGAAAATTGTTTTTATAAAGAAAAGATTTCTTTCAAATTACAAGCCCTAATAAAGTTTTCTTAAATATTGAATTAATTTTTATATTTTTCATATATTGTTAGACTTAGATAATTTTATTCTCTTACAAATATTATCTTAGCCACGGTTATGTATGTGTTATATTAAATTCATTATTAATCATACGTTTCAATAAACCACATTTTCAATCAACTTTAATTTCATTTCATATTTATCAACTTCTTTTTATGTTCTCTTATGAAAGCAAATGCTATTAAAAAAAAAAAAAACTACCATTTCTTTTATTACTTTCATAACTTTTAATTATTTCAGGTCATAAATTTTTGGTGGAAATAAATGGAATTCTTTTATTTTATAAAATAAGAACAAATGCTCTGGTATACTTGAACCTACTGATTGTGGTTGGTGGCCAGGCACTCCTTTTTTAATCGTAATTGATGAACTTGATAATTTTCGAGGAATTTTCTGTAACAAAAAAAATAAAAATTAAACCGTTCATAGCACCTTTCAACATTGTTGGCAATTATTCTTCGTATTTTTTGAAATAAATAATTTCATTTTTGTTCGCTCTAATATTTCTGAAAACATTTGTTGAATTAAGAATTCTAGCAGTGAATTTGGTTTGATTTTTATTTTTTCTATCTTACTATACACATTGTGTCTATTTTCTACATTTTTGTAAAGCTAGCAATTCCCTAAAATATCTAGAAAATAATAATAAAAAAACTAACAAAAATGAATGGTCACATGAAAAATAAAATAACTGTTAAAAAGGAAAAAAAAAAAAAAAAATTAACAGTAAAATGTACACAAAGGAATAACGAATGAAAATAATAACAAAACGCGTTTTTCATTTATAATAGAAATTGTAAATCATTTAGTATTAGCTTTTGTGTACACCATCATGCTAAAAAAAAAAAAAACTCAACTTCCACTCTAATGGAAAAATTATAGAGCCACCAAAAAAATTCAACAGACAAATAGAAAAACAAAAAAGAAATAGAAATCAGCAATAGTTTCAAGAGTGTGTCAGTTGGTATTATTTCTTCTAATGCCACCAAAAAATAAAAGGAAAATATGTAGTATTCGAAAAAAAATTCTAGGAAAAATTAAGACATTTTACAATCATAATATAGTAGCTTCTCTTAATGTTTTTTTTTTTTTTTATGTTTTAGTCTGGAAAAATATAAATCACTGAAACGTAACGCACCAGTGTGTGACTTTATTAAAATATAAATTTATTTTCTAGCTACATATAGGAGGTGTAACTCAAAAGTTTCTATAAAATTTAAAACAAAAAGTAATATATGAGAAACATAGGAAAAAAAAAAAAAAAAAAAAAAAAAAAACAGAAGATAATAATTTTAAAGTCAAGAAAACGGATAATAAACAAAGAATGTGCCATAACGACATAAACAACAGATGGACGGACAATATAAGACGACAAACAGGAAAGAGAGACCTATAAAAAATATTGCAGAAAGCGGACGGATTTAAATTGTAACCACAGCATGAAGCATATAATATTAATTGTTACAAACATTTTATATGTTTACTACAAACAAAATTCACATACCCAAACAAGCGTTTGATTCTTACAAACATAATATCATTGCTACATTTATATAAATTATTCTAATGACCATACAAAAGAGAAGGAGTCAGGCAGATAGACGGACGGACGGACAAATATAAAGCTGCATTTCGTAAAGCTGGAAGAAAAATAAATGTAGAGACATACAGCCGTATTAAAAAAAAAACTTAACATAGCTTTACTTACCATAATTGCAGAAATTATGATTTGTTTACTATACCTTACTTTAAATATTTTTATATTAGTTCGACCCTATTTTAAGGCTATTTTAAAATTATTTCCGTTACATTTTTCAAGAAAAAAAAAAAAAAAAAAAATAATAATAATAAATAATGCATTTTTTTTATCATTCGTAAATTTTTGACAAAAACGCCATATTTTTTAATATGTATCCGAATGTTAAGATTTATTCCGAAATTCAAAAATGTGTTAAAAACGTATCAAGGAGTGAGATCGAAAAATTCTTAATACATAATATTCAATAACTTGAAAACGGTTGATCTTAGAGTTTTCATTATTTTTTTAATCATTTGATAATTTAGCACAGATCACAGAAATATATAATTTTTATGGTTCTAACCACTAATTATAAAATTGTGGACCATTTTTGAAAACCCTTTCTTTGGAGATTTGACTTTTTTGGAACAGTGTGCACATCTTCTGTTAAAATCTTCGGTATTTTGGGACACCTTTTTTGTGCTCTTGAATTCACTTTTCATAAAAGCTCAATATCTCTCCACTGGTTTAAGCTATGGACAATTTTGAAAATTGACCTCTCTTGGTACTAAAACTATGTTATTGATTTGGTACCACTCCAGAGCTTTCTTACTGTAGTGACATGATACCAAATGGGTCCAAAAATATGTGGACACGTTGTGCTTTCTTAAGAAAAGAAGTCTTTTGCAAATATTCCTTTATGTATGTTTTGGTATTTATAGATCCGAATGTATCAAATGACTTTCCTGTTTTGCCGCAACTGCAAAAAGCTTGTCATACCATGAATTTTGTAAGAAATTTTTGCTGCTTTTGGGTCTTAAACTTATCTTCAACATTGCTTCGAGTATTAGCAATAAAAATTTTTGAGACACAAGCTGCGAAGATTCTGCCAGCAACTACGTTTCTTCGTCAATTATACAGCTTGAGTATTTTTGTATGAAATTTGGTTTTAAATTCCGAGTTCCATTTTTTGGCTTGTAATTTTTTTTTTGCAGAATTCCAGTTTGGAATTTTTTGAACTTTATATGTTATCAACTTTCCCATTAGCTTTAAATTTTCGCACCAAATAGTCGAAGCACTGAGAAAACTGAGCTGATTTTCTACCAGATGTGTTTGGAGTTCCTTTCAATATGCCTTCAATTTTCTGGCCTTCTCAATATCATGTGGTCCTTTTTTCTTACCGAACTAGGTTTCACATCAATAGTCAAATTCTCCTGATACTGTTTAATAACATTAGAAACGGTTTTACGGACGACATTTAATTCTGTGGCCAATTATTTGTAAGACCTATTTGGATTTTTTGAAATTTTTTAATAACTTGTAGGACGTAAATCTTTTTCGTCACTTATTTTGATGAAAATAAGGACAAATTAACAAGTTTGTTATTAAAAATAATAACTGAAGTATTTTTATATGATAACTAGATCAAAAACAATTTTGAATATTGATTCCGAAAAAAGTTATGAGGCAAAATGTGTGTTAAGAATTTTTCGATCTCACTCCTTAAATTAGTTCCGGGACAGGATAACATTTTCTGTAATTATTTTACATAAAATAAATTATATACAAAGCCCGCAAAAAATATTACCACAGTATACCCATTTTTACAAAATTGGTCAAACTTCTTCAGTTAAAAATGTGAGTGTTAAGTATTTTATACATAAGTATGTAAGTTTATTTATGACTTCTAAACTTCTGCGGTAATGCAAATCATTTGCATGAAAATTGCAAAATTAAAATTATTTCTTAATATTTTAAGGAAAAAAGTATTGGCACAGAAAAGTAAGATGCATTTAAATTTCGAGATTAGTTCGGTCTATGAGCAAAAATTAATGTCACAAACTGCAGC
>OX596077.1:37957796-37975296 GCA_951394005.1 Protophormia terraenovae | reverse complement strand
GAAAATTTAGATATTTGTCTTAAATTATCTGCACATGATAGACAACAGGCAAAAATAATTTTCAATGTTAAAGGTAGACTAAAAAGTATCAATATATCAGAAGAAAATATAAAAATATGCAATTAAAAGGTAATAAGCTGGGAAACCACAAATATGCAATTGCATGTTTTTTTTTTCTGGACGTTGAATGAAGCCATCGATTAAATATTTATCCGTTTCGAAACAAATAAATCATTTTGGCATCGATTTGTTAGTGCATATTTTTGCATATTTTACTCTTTTTAGTGCATATTTATAGCATATCTTGTTATTTTTAGGTCATATTTAACCCTTTTAGAGCATATTTTGACATTTTAAGGATAATTTTTTTAAGGGTGTGAAGATAAATACTTCAGTCAAATACGTCCTACACAAATGTTAAATATGCTCCAAATAATGTCATTTGATTTTTCAAAAATAAACAAATTTATTTTTTAATAAAAAAACTACATAGAAATTAAATTTTGATTAAAAAAATCAAAATATATTTATAAAACATATTAAAATATAAAATTATAGAAAACATTTTTCGAATATGTCTCTTTATACATAAAATATCTTTAAACAAAAATCGTAAATTTCACAATTGGACACAAGGAGCAGACATGAATCGGGTAAGCTGAAGAGTGGGTGTAGCCTAGGACTAGTAGATTCCAGAAATATATATTCTATGTCCAGATTCCATCTGCGATCAGAGATATATAATTTTGAAAAATGTATTTTTTCACTATGCGATTATGGAAAAATGTGGAATTTTCAAGTGGCTCCAATGGACACAAGGAGAAGACATAAATCGGGTAAGCAGAAGAGTGGGAGTAGCATAGGACTAGTAGATTCCAGAAATGTATATTCTATGTCCAGATTCTATCTGGGATCAGAGATGACAAATGATCTAAATGATTCTAAATTATAGATTTTTATTAAAACACGAATTTCGAAAATGTTGTCGGTTATGATATTTTGGCGGTCAGTGATCGATATGATAATTTTGATAATTTCTGAACTAATAATAGTGTCTAGAATTATGGGTAAGAAAATAGAAGATCAATAACGTTTTTATGAGATACAGTAAAAAATCAAATTTTATAACGTTGAAATATTAATAAAAACCCTTTGTTGTAATGAAAAACTTAATTTCGTGAGAAAAAAATTATACAAAATGTTTGTTTCTTAAGTGCATATTTTCGAGTTTTTTAGAACATATTTTTAGTTTTTTACTGCATACTTAATGCGCATAAAACCCTTTTTTTAAAGCATATTGTGGTTTCCCTGGTAATAATATTAGATGCTTTAAATAACATCTGAAAGTTTTTAAATTACATATCAGAAAAAAACGTTCCAATTATTTACATTAAGATGTCGATCGATAGAGGTTATTGTATTAAGCAGTCGATCAAAATCTCTCCTTTGAACAGTCGTCCGAAGGCCCAGCTATATATTATTGATCGAAGCATATGTTTCTCTGCTTTAAATTATCATTCGAAATCTTTGAATTGAATATTTAAACAAAGACTCTAGGTCGAACAAAACCTCTGCTGCAATTAATCTCTAGAATTCTCTGAAATTAAAAGTCGTCCAAAATCTCTTAACTCAACAATGAAGGGAAGTATCTTGTTGAAAAAAAAAAAAAAAATTTGAGTTGAAATGTCCTCCAACGACCTAAGTCCTTGAATTGAACCACCCACATCGCACAGTGGGGCAGAATCGAAATTTTTTGGAAATAAATCTGTAACTTCTAATCGGGTGATTGGATTTGCATAAAATTTGGTATAGGCGTAGCCAAGGAGTGTACAATGTTAAGTTTGGAAGGGGGGCGGAGCTAAAGTGGCTAAAGTTGGGTACCTCTGATATACTAATTTTTTAATCGTTTGCCAAATTTTTGTTTCTCGTGCAATTTCAAATATTTTTATACATTATTGTAGGCACTGATAAGACCTATAAAAAACATGATTGTATGCCCTATTTATCTCTTATAGTTTTTGAGTTATTTGCGTTTGAATTTTTAAGTATCTCAATTCTGTCCTTGGTCCAGTTTTTTTCATATATATCATAGTATTTCCAGCCGATTTCATTTATTTTTTCTTTAGCTAATTAAAGAACAAAATTATCTATTGAATAAAAAAAATTGAGGTCCATATCTTTACCGAATCCAAAACTAAATGATTTTGAATTTAAAAGTTGCAAAAATTACGACTTTTTGTATTTTTTTGGCCGAAAAAGTATCTTTACTCTTTTTTCTCTAAAATACAATTTTCTTTAAAAACATATAATAATTTTATACTTTTCTGAAAGATATTTTCACATAGAAGTCTTTAAAATAAAAAGCAAGTCCAATAACTCAAGTGGTCATGGTACACACCCTCCCGAATTTGACCCATTTTGTATGAAAGTTTTGACTTTAGTCTATATTTTCTCAAATCCCAAAGCACGAATCAGCAAACGGAATGTATTTCAAGAATCTTTCATATGTTGTTAAAAGTTTTCAATGAAAATCTACGGGACTTCGGAAAAATTTGGATTTTATAGCCGAAAATGTTAAAAACCCATTTTTGGGATTTTCGGATTTTTTTTTTTTTTTGGGAATTGTGGGATTCCTTTTTTTCACTTTCTAATTTTAGACGTAAATGCAATTTGAAATTGGACGAGAAACAAAAATTTGGCAAGCGATTAAAAAATTTGTACATCAGAGGTACCCAACTTTGAGCCCCTTTAGCTCCAATCAGCCAATCAGAAGATACAGATTTATTTCCAAAAAATTTCGATTCTACCCCACTGTGCATTGGGGTAAAAGGGGTCGAAAATGGATAGATGAATGATATCAATATTTTAATGATCATGTTTTATTTTTTTTATTTATTATAAGGTTTTTTTTTCAGAGTGCTAATATTCGTCTTTATATTGGAGTTAAATGTGACGAATAGGATGCTTAATTCAGGGAAAGTTAATATCAAATTTCGGCTTTGAAAAGTCGAGCGAATTCTTTTTATGGAAGAGATGACGATATCTTTGTATTGCACAATCATTCAAATTCTCCTTATGGAATCCTTAAATATCTTCATTACAAAGTCCTCCGATTTCTTTACAATGAACATTCAATCAAAAGTCTCAGTCGAAAATTATCTAGATTTTTTCCGGATTCTAAAACAAATAAAATTTTAAGTTTGTTCAGCTATTAAGGATTCGTTGATCTTCATCAGTTTTTATTACCACAAAGAGATCAGTTGGAAATGAAGAATAAATAGTTCAAAATGACGATGTAATTAGGTGAAAAGATTCTGTGATAATGGATATTTCCTTGATGCCTAAGTCTCATAATTCATTGGTCTGATCTAGAGTTATTATTTTAAAATGAAGGGTTTTTGTAAACAAGTTAAAGAATCTGAGAGCTTACGAAAAGTAAAAAAAAAAATGTCTTTCGAAATTCTAGTCAAAAAAATTTTTAAATCATAAATTCTGGTGGCCAAAATACGAAAATACGAAACAGTCGTAAAATTTTTTCCATTTAAGAAAAATTTTTGTTTGAAAAGTTTTTATGATTTACCTATTTTTGCATTAAGTAAATGATTGAAGAATTTTACTTGATGGCTCAAAAAGCAAAAAAAAACTAAAAATATTTTTTCTTTTTTCTTTTGCTCCTGCGGCAAACGAAATTTTGCATTTTCATTTAGACATTATTTGCAATAAATTATGATTTTATGAAATTTATTTTATGGAATTTATGGCTACAGTTCGCTTCTCTCCGTTTTCATTCCATTTTCCTAAAATTACTTTCTAAATTTAGTCATTATTCGTATGCGAAAAAATCATCTATTAACTGGCTAAGGGTCAGACTTCTTTCAACAGCATTTTTACTAACTAAAAATAAAAAGCAAGTTGAGGACAAATTTGACAACACAGTCATCTACATATGTTGGCATTTTACTCCATTTAAGAAGGACAGGATTAGCTTGGGAAAATGATATTGTCGTCCTGGCCTCGCACAATGCTTTGTTCCATAGACAAAAATCAAAATAAAAACATTTTTCAAATTGAGTTCAAATATACGTTTTTTAATAGGTAACAATATAGGTCATATAATTTAAAAAGATTTTTTTTAGAAAAAGTTATTTTTGTGGCTACTAGAGGGCGCTAAAGTCAGAGAATTTAAAGCCAATATTAATGAACCAAAAAGCTGGTTTTTAACTGTTTTAGGAAAATAAAATTGTCAAAAATTCATTTTTTGATGAAATGCGTCGAAGTTTCGTTTTTTTAATACCTCAGAATATTGGTAAATTAAAACTATTATTATCTTTTAAATATAGTATTTTGAATATATAGATATTATTGCTCAAATTTACACATATTTTTTACTTAAAACCTAAAAATTCCTTAAATTTGATGAAGGGTATAAAAAAATTATAAAAAATTATAAAAATTTTTTTTACGGTTTATGTAAGTTTTTACAGTTATTTAACAGATTAAGAAATAGTTAGAGCATATTTTTTGTTACAACTTTTAAAAAAGTTAAATTGAAAAAGTGTCTGATTTTCCATTTTTACTTAATTTCAAAGAGTTCTCAATGTTGATGTAATTTATTTTGCTAAATTAAAATTAAATAATTATAAAAATTATTTCGAAATTTAAAAATTAACTAAGGAATAGAAAAATATATTTTTTGGACCTAATATATTACGTTAAAAATCCTCCTGATGGCGCTAATTATAGAGCATTTTTAAATTTTAATACAAAAATTATATGAGTTCGATGGAGTATAAAAAAAAAAAATATATATATATATATAATAAATTATCCAATTTTTTTTGCATGATTCTAAAATTTAGTATTGTTTTTAAATATATAAAAGAAGAATTACATCCTATTTTTTGCCACAATTTAAAAAAAATAATAATTCAAAAAATTTATAAATTTCCTTTTATTACACAAAAGTAAAAAATTCTTTATGTTGAAATATTTCGTGTTGTTAAATCGACATTGCTTTAAAATTTAATTAAATATTGAAAACTAAAAAAAATAAAACTTTTGTTCCGCAAATCGGGCGAAATTATGCAAATTAATGATTTACTGAACATAAAATGTGGGTGCAAAAATTAAAATAATATTTCAAAATTATAGGGCTTGGGGGAGGTAGTTATGCCCCTGCTCCTATTAAACAAAATATTGTCTGACCCATAAAAAATCCATTTCCAGTAGGTATCGTAAATTTTGATACTGTTTTGACCAGTATTTTAGAAGAAACCGAGTTTTTCACATTTCAGAATATATGGGAGATAGGCGTTCTTGCTCCGTTTTTTTCAAAACTTTGTATAAATTTACTCTAATGTCCAAAGCAATATATGTGCCAAGTTTCAATTTTCTACGACACCTCCTTCTATTTTTATAAAATTAAAAACGGTGTGTTAGCCAGAAATGCATTTTTCTCATTTCAGGATACATGGGAGGAAGGCGTGTTCTTGTTCCGAATTGGCGAAATCATACATAATCTATATTTAACTGCAATCACAAATTTTGGTGGAATTCTGACCGGTATTCACGAAGTAAATTCGTGTTTTAGCTTCAGGATATGTGGGATGTATGCGTGTCCTTGCTCCAATTAGAAAATAAATTAGAAGACGTATAAGCAATCTATTTTTAATGGCTGACACAAATTTTGGTAAAGTTCAAACCAGTATTTTAGAAAAAATTTAGTTTTTTAACTTCAGGATATATGGGAGGTAGACATGTCCTTGCACCAATTATTTCAAAACTTTGTATTTATTCATTCTAAGACTAAAGTAATATGTATACCAAGTTTCAATTTGCTACGACAAATCCTTCTATTTTTGTCCCATTGTTGTATGGGATCAAAGCACTGTGCCTCAATCCTTAGCAGCACCTAACTTTTCTTTTATATGACTTATAACAATTTCGCTCTGCTTGTTGTGCAGAATTTCTATGCCCTTTGTTCAAAAAAGTTGTCAAGATTTGTAGGAATCTGTCGCCATTGTGTTCTATGACAAATCATGGACCCATCTGTGAGACTGTATTCAGGACATAGATAACTGGGACTGCATGTGTTTTTAAGGATCAACTTTTCATTTTCTCTCTTCTAGTATGGAGAATTTTTAATCAAGTGTAAAAGTCAAAGTTAAATTAAAAAATTAGATTATGCTCAAAACCAGCAAAAAGTTAAGTAAAACCGAATAGTAAACTATTTAACTTCAAAAAATGTTAGTAAAGATGAAATATGAATGTAAACACGGACAAAAATGAAAATAAGAAGCATTTAATTATATAATATTTGGTACATTTCTTTTACCGTTTATGATTTTTGTCCGCCTACGAGAGATGTTTTCTTTAAAAACAGGTGTCCGTGTCCGCCCAAGAGAGCGTACGCCTAGCGGAGATTTATTTATTCTAAAAATACCACCTAAACCATGGGACCTAAAAAATTGTCCACCTACCGGACCTGTCCGGCTATGGGAGCTATCCGTTAAGGGAGCTTTTACTGTATATATATTTTTTATATATTTTTTCATTTTCTCAATAAATAAATTTCTTTTTATAATTTCTAAAACCTAAATAAAAAAAACAAAAAAAATTAATAAATCTTTATAATAATCTTAATAGTTTCCTTTCAAACTAGCACATGTTTCCCAACAAATACAACAATTTATAACTTAAATTAACACTCATTCTATAGAATCATAAATAATATTTTACAATAATCTTGTACAAAAACTTTTTGAAGAAACAAAAATAACAAAAAAAAAAAAAAAAAAAAGAAAAAAACTTTCATTATAGATATTTTTCACTATTCTAACTTTTAGGCCAAAACAAGAAAAAGTTAAAAAAGTAAAGAAAAAACTACACTAAAACATTAGTATTCTTAACATTTATCAATAAAAGTTATTAATGATTTTAGGAAATTTTCAAAAGATAAAATGAAAATATTTTTCCTTTTTCCTCAATTCTTTTTTTTAAATGAAGAAGGTTATGAAAAATATCATAAATGTTAATAACTTAAAGAAAAAACTATTTATTATTTTTTTTTTTTTTTTCACAAGATGTTACACATCATCTTAAACTTCCACTTATTAGTAAGTTTTATAAAAAAAAAAAGAACAAAATATAGTAAGACAAACTATATAAGAAACAAAATAGTAGAAGTAGTAGTAAGTAGTCAGAAACATGAGCGTAAGATTAAATCTATATCTACAAATGAAATAAAAAAATCACGAAACAACCAACTACCAATAAAACTTTTGTGCAACAAGAAGAATTTGTAGTTTGTAGATTTTTAGGAATAAAAAAAAAAAAATAAAAGAAAAAGAAATACGATACTTGTATGAACAGGATTCAAGGTAAAATAACACACACACACAGGATCTTTAAAAAAAAGGTGAATTATATGAAAAATAAGGGTGGTATTTAGTTTGAAGGATACATTTTTAACATTCGATTATGTCTATACAAAACTAAAAGGTGGTAAATGAAATTTACTAAGTAAAAAGATTATTAAATTTTCTCTCGATATAAAATAGTTAACAAATAAGTTTTAAATGTATTATTTTGCACTACACTAATGTGCACATGTTTTCAATGAATACACAAAATTTAACAAAAGATTTTTCGGAAAATAAAAAAATATACTATGAAAACATGTTAAGATAAGTGATAATAGTAGTGACAAGAATGTGTATACAAGGACACTCACACAGAAACAAAATACCCTGCAGCTCATAAACAGTGTTGCCAGGAGGTGAGAAAAAAAAGAGCGTAAATTGGAATTTAAAAAAGATTAGAAAAAGGCTAAATATTAAAAAAAAAGCAGAAAAAAGCTAACATTTTTTTTTTTTTTTTTTTTTTGTTTTATTTAAAACTTATATATTTACTTGTTGTTCTCGAACTTTAAAAAGGATTAGAAAAGGCTAAATACTCCAAAAAAAAAAAAAAAAAACAAAAAATGCTAATATTTTTTATTTAAAACCTATATATTTATTTATTGCTCTCATTTGCTTTTGATGTATTTTTAAAAATATTGTAATAAATTTATAAATAAAACATAAAACGGCTGCCAAAAAAATTGTTAAATGAAATATCGACCACAAGATTCCAATACAAATTTCGGTTATTTCTCATATGAAAATGAAATAATGTTTTGAAGTTATTTTTCGTAATTTTTGAATTTGGATTCTTTTCCAAATTCTTGGGTGATTTTTTTACGAATATAATTTTTAAATTACAATTTCAATGTTTCTATGGCTAATGAAGTTTATAAAAAACATATTTATAATAATTGATTAAGTTAGTATAATATGAGTTAAATTACATGTGATTTGGAGAATAAAGCGCTGCAGTCCAAAATATTTGTTAAATATAATGTGGAAATATATGTGGACTAGATGGAATTCCGCATGCTAAGCTCGAACCTACTTTCGGTTTTCTCCCGGGTTTTATGAGCGTGTCTAATATTGTGCCCTAAATAAACCGATTACTCGAGTATATTTCACTATAACTCGAGAACGGTTTATATAAATAATACACCAAAATATGTGGAATAAAATTGGCTTTAAGTCGTTCTACTAAAAAATTTTTATCCGCGAAATAAGTGTCGGAAAATTTTTCTTCATGCTAAATTCAAGATTTCTTTTTTTTTTTTTACCAAAACTTCTTCTTAAAAGTGAAAACATCAAACATATTTCATTTTATCATCTTTATCTTAAAGCTGGCAAAACTACGAGTAAATAAAACCACATATCATAAAAATTGATGCATAAATCTTGATTAGATTCACAGTTCAGTTAGGATACCCATGCATACCTACAGTTAAGTAGAAATACAATCGGCAAAAAAATAAAAAAATGGTGTATTAGATGGAATTTAATGTGCTAAATAAGAATCAGCTTTTACTTTTTTTCTATCGCGTATTGATTTTTATTTTATGGGCATGACTACTATGACCTCGCCTTTAGGCAGTCACACTTGTATAACTCGAGAACTGTTTGTCCGATTAAGATAAATTAAACTCCAGTAGATAGTGATCTAAATTGTCTTTGAACTGAATTTACATAATTTTTTTTATCTTGTTAATATTTCCGTAGTTATTTGGTAATTAATATTTTTTTTTTCTAAATTGTGAAAATTTTGATGCATAACTCTGAAATACTTGAGCAAATAAAAAATATTTTTGACACACCTTGAAGACAATTTCCGTATGCATCTTTTGATGTACCATTTATCAAAATCGTGTAAACGATTCTTGAGTTATAGTCTAAATTTGACAAACCATTCTCGAATTTGATAGTGTGACCGCTGAACAAGGTGATGATATTAGTCATGCCCATTAAAAATCAGTACGTGGTAGAAATAAAGCGAATGCAGATTCTTGTTATACTCGTCAAAATCCACCTAGTCCACCTATTTTTGTTTCAAGAATATATATATATATATATATATATATATATATATATATATATATATATATATATATATATATATATATATATATATATATATATATATATATATATATATATATATATACAGTGGTGGCCACGAATTTAAGACACGACATGTAACGAACTAAGTTGTGATAATTATTACAACCCTGCAATCTAAAATTAGATTTTGTTAATTTTTCAGTGTACCCTGTAATGTTAAGATCAATTACCGTTATTTGGTTTTGTTTGTGTATACATTTTGTTGCTGTTTTTATTATATTTTCGTAAAAACGTGCTTTTGAAGCTGGTCACGAATTTAAAACATATAAGAAATATTTGGTTTTTAAGTGATTTTTTGGTGTTTTTTGAAGCTAAAAGGTAAGTAATGAATGTTTTATTCCATTTAATGTTAGAATACATCAAAATATTTAGTTAGAAATGGCCAGAGGTACTTGGAGTTCGGATGCCGAGCGAAAATTGATCCAACAAATGAATACTGATGGAAAAACAGTAATGGAAATTTCCAAGCTACTAAAATGTTCCAGATCCAAGATTTACAATGCACTGGAACACATCAAGCAACATGGCACTACCAAAAATGTCAAACAGCACCCTAGAGCCCGAAAAACTACACCCAGGGAGGATAGCTTAATTTATAAATCAGCTGCTAAAGATCCTTTCAAGAGCTCAAGTAAAATTAAAAATGAGATTTCATCGGATTTTGGTATTAATATATCGTCCAGGACAATAAGAAGACGTCTGAATGAGAAGAACTTACGTGGGTGTATTGCACAACGTAAACCACTTGTGTCAAAAAAAAATATTAAATCCCGACTAGCGTTTTCAAGAGAAAATCTCAATAAGCCGATGACATTTTGGAAAAATATACTTTGGAGCGACGAGTCGAAGTTTTGTCGCTTTGGTTCTGATGGAAAACAGTACGTATGGCGTCCTCCAAACCTGGAGCATCACCCAAAGTACACCCTTAAAACGGTTAAGCATGGTGGTGGAAATGTCATGGTGTGGGCAGCATTTTCCTGGCATGGTGTAGGTCCCATTCAGAAGATTATCTATAAAATGGACCAGCATATTTACAAAAACATACTGACAAGCATCATGATACCAGTCGCTGAAGACAACATGCCTCTAATGTGGAAATTTATGCATGATAATGACCCTAAGCACACTTCACGCCTAGTGAAGAGTTGCTTAGAGGAAAATAATATCACAGTTCTGAAATGGCCAGCTCAATCCCCGGATCTCAATCCAATTGAGAACTTGTGGAATGATGTTGGGGAGCATGTACGAGCAGTAAAGCCAAAAAATTTGACTGATTTATGGGAAGAAATTCAAAAGGCTTGGTATGCCATTCCAAAGGAGCGCTGTATGGCCTTAGTTGAAAGTTTACCCAGGAGATGCGCTGCTGTGATTCAAAATAAAGGATTTCCCACCAAATACTAATATTGTTTTATGAAGCTGAGCTTTACTTTTGTGAATTAACTTTTATTTTGCCTATGTCCTAAATTCATGACCAGGCTTAAACTTGTATTAATCTGTATAATATGTAAATAAAAATTGGAAACTAAATATAGGTAACAAACTATTGTTGATTTTTTTTCATAACATTACTAGGATCTTTAAAAAATAACATGGATCTAAAATTTGTTCGATAAGATGTAAAAATTATCAGAAATATATAAGTGAAATGTCGTGTCTTAAATTCGTGGCCACCACTGTATATATATTTTTTTTTTTTTTTTTTTTTTTGCCCACCACTGTATTTCTACGCAATTTTATGTAACATGGGATTTTTACTTAACTGTGAATAAAATTTTGTGCATCAATTTTGAAGATGCATACCTTAATTTGTTCGCAGCATTACCAGCTTAAAGATAAAGATGACAAACTGTAAAATTTTTGATGTTTTCATTTATTAAAATAAATTTTAGTAACAAAAAAATCTAAAATTTTGAATGAAAATATATTTTTTTTTTGGGACACTTATTTCAAAATAACTTCGAAACTATTAAGCACATAAAAAAATTAAGTTTGGATGATTTGAAGATATTTTTATTACGCATCTTTTGGTGTATCACTTATGTTAATCGTACACACCGTTGAGGAATGGCCTTTCTATGGGCGAAATATTAGACACGCCCATAAAAAAATCCAGACCTGATGGAAAAAAGCTGAAAGCAGATTCGTTTTTAGCACATCAAAATACATCAAGTCCAACTATTCGTCTATGGGGGAGGATTTTTTTTGTCGACCAGTGTTATTATTAGATTAATATGTTGTCTTAAAGACAAAATCAAGTTTTTTACAAATAATATGTCCGAAAAAGCTTATCGTTGCGAAAACGCATCAATGGTCACTTCGGCGATATTTTTAAATCGTTTTTCTTCTTTATAGTATTGCTTCATTCTAGAGGTAAATAACTATAAACTTGAGCTAAAAAATTTTCAAAGTATTGTTCAGAAGATTTTCCGGATCCAAAAATGGTACGATTTCTGAAAATTTTCAGGGCCTGTAACTCTAAACCAAAATTAACTAAGCGTTCAAATTCGTTATCACAATCAGAGAAATAAACTTTCGTAAAGTTATCCTAATGGAATCGGGTTTGGACCACTACCCGATTATAGATGAGTCTGTAAAAAAAAAAAATTATTAAAAGCAAATGAGAAATTATTTTCTTCTTTGTTGAATTACTAATTTTTGCAATTTTTTTTTTTAACAATTAGAAAAAAGTTGGAAGCTAAAATTAAAAAATGTGAGACTAAATGCAAAATAAAAAGGCTAGATTTAGGATTTAAAACTCTAAACTGGCAACACATCTCATAGAATACAAAGGTATCTGCTGTTAAAGAATTCGTTATCACTAAGAAATTATTGAGAAATTTTTAGTAAAAGTTGATTACTAAATTTATTTATTTTATTTATTTATTTATTTATTTATTTATTTATTTATTTATTTATTTATTTATTTATTTATTTATTTATTTATTTATTTATTTATTTATTTATTTATTTATTTATTTATTTATTTATTTATTTATTTATTTATTTATTTATTTATTTATTTATTTATTTATTTATTTATTTATTTATTTATTTATTTATTTATTTATTTATTTATTTATTTATTTATTTATTTATTTATTTATTTATTTATTTATTTATTTATTTATTTATTTATTTATTTATTTATTTATTTATTTATTTATTTATTTATTTATTTATTTATTTATTTATTTATTTATTTATTTATTTATTTATTTATTTATTTATTTATTTATTTATTTATTTATTTATTTATTTATTTATTTATTTATTTATTTATTTATTTATTTATTTATTTATTTATTTATTTATTTATTTATTTATTTATTTATTTATTTATTTATTTATTTATTTATTTATTTATTTATTTATTTATTTATTTATTTATTTATTTATTTATTTATTTATTTATTTATTTATTTATTTATTTATTTATTTATTTATTTATTTATTTATTTATTTATTTATTTATTTATTTATTTATTTATTTATTTATTTATTTATTTATTTATTTATTTATTTATTTATTTATTTATTTATTTATTTATTTATTTATTTATTTATTTATTTATTTATTTATTTATTTATTTATTTATTTATTTATTTATTTATTTATTTATTTATTTATTTATTTATTTATTTATTTATTTATTTATTTATTTATTTATTTATTTATTTATTTATTTATTTATTTATTTATTTATTTATTTATTTATTTATTTATTTATTTATTTATTTATTTATTTATTTATTTATTTATTTATTTATTTATTTATTTATTTATTTATTTATTTATTTATTTATTTATTTATTTATTTATTTATTTATTTATTTATTTATTTATTTATTTATTTATTTATTTATTTATTTATTTATTTATTTATTTATTTATTTATTTATTTATTTATTTATTTATTTATTTATTTATTTATTTATTTATTTATTTATTTATTTATTTATTTATTTATTTATTTATTTATTTATTTATTTATTTATTTATTTATTTATTTATTTATTTATTTATTTATTTATTTATTTATTTATTTATTTATTTATTTATTTATTTATTTATTTATTTATTTATTTATTTATTTATTTATTTATTTATTTATTTATTTATTTATTTATTTATTTATTTATTTATTTATTTATTTATTTATTTATTTATTTATTTATTTATTTATTTATTTATTTATTTATTTATTTATTTATTTATTTATTTATTTATTTATTTATTTATTTATTTATTTATTTATTTATTTATTTATTTATTTATTTATTTATTTATTTATTTATTTATTTATTTATTTATTTATTTATTTATTTATTTATTTATTTATTTATTTATTTATTTATTTATTTATTTATTTATTTATTTATTTATTTATTTATTTATTTATTTATTTATTTATTTATTTATTTATTTATTTATTTATTTATTTATTTATTTATTTATTTATTTATTTATTTATTTATTTATTTATTTATTTATTTATTTATTTATTTATTTATTTATTTATTTATTTATTTATTTATTTATTTATTTATTTATTTATTTATTTATTTATTTATTTATTTATTTATTTATTTATTTATTTATTTATTTATTTATTTATTTATTTATTTATTTATTTATTTATTTATTTATTTATTTATTTATTTATTTATTTATTTATTTATTTATTTATTTATTTATTTATTTATTTATTTATTTATTTATTTATTTATTTATTTATTTATTTATTTATTTATTTATTTATTTATTTATTTATTTATTTATTTATTTATTTATTTATTTATTTATTTATTTATTTATTTATTTATTTATTTATTTATTTATTTATTTATTTATTTATTTATTTATTTATTTATTTATTTATTTATTTATTTATTTATTTATTTATTTATTTATTTATTTATTTATTTATTTATTTATTTATTTATTTATTTATTTATTTATTTATTTATTTATTTATTTATTTATTTATTTATTTATTTATTTATTTATTTATTTATTTATTTATTTATTTATTTATTTATTTATTTATTTATTTATTTATTTATTTATTTATTTATTTATTTATTTATTTATTTATTTATTTATTTATTTATTTATTTATTTATTTATTTATTTATTTATTTATTTATTTATTTATTTATTTATTTATTTATTTATTTATTTATTTATTTATTTATTTATTTATTTATTTATTTATTTATTTATTTATTTATTTATTTATTTATTTATTTATTTATTTATTTATTTATTTATTTATTTATTTATTTATTTATTTATTTATTTATTTATTTATTTATTTATTTATTTATTTATTTATTTATTTATTTATTTATTTATTTATTTATTTATTTATTTATTTATTTATTTATTTATTTATTTATTTATTTATTTATTTATTTATTTATTTATTTATTTATTTATTTATTTATTTATTTATTTATTTATTTATTTATTTATTTATTTATTTATTTATTTATTTATTTATTTATTTATTTATTTATTTATTTATTTATTTATTTATTTATTTATTTATTTATTTATTTATTTATTTATTTATTTATTTATTTATTTATTTATTTATTTATTTATTTATTTATTTATTTATTTATTTATTTATTTATTTATTTATTTATTTATTTATTTATTTATTTATTTATTTATTTATTTATTTATTTATTTATTTATTTATTTATTTATTTATTTATTTATTTATTTATTTATTTATTTATTTATTTATTTATTTATTTATTTATTTATTTATTTATTTATTTATTTATTTATTTATTTATTTATTTATTTATTTATTTATTTATTTATTTATTTATTTATTTATTTATTTATTTATTTATTTATTTATTTATTTATTTATTTATTTATTTATTTATTTATTTATTTATTTATTTATTTATTTATTTATTTATTTATTTATTTATTTATTTATTTATTTATTTATTTATTTATTTATTTATTTATTTATTTATTTATTTATTTATTTATTTATTTATTTATTTATTTATTTATTTATTTATTTATTTATTTATTTATTTATTTATTTATTTATTTATTTATTTATTTATTTATTTATTTATTTATTTATTTATTTATTTATTTATTTATTTATTTATTTATTTATTTATTTATTTATTTATTTATTTATTTATTTATTTATTTATTTATTTATTTATTTATTTATTTATTTATTTATTTATTTATTTATTTATTTATTTATTTATTTATTTATTTATTTATTTATTTATTTATTTATTTATTTATTTATTTATTTATTTATTTATTTATTTATTTATTTATTTATTTATTTATTTATTTATTTATTTATTTATTTATTTATTTATTTATTTATTTATTTATTTATTTATTTATTTATTTATTTATTTATTTATTTATTTATTTATTTATTTATTTATTTATTTATTTATTTATTTATTTATTTATTTATTTATTTATTTATTTATTTATT
This sequence comes from Protophormia terraenovae, assembly GCA_951394005.1. Taxonomy (NCBI): domain Eukaryota; kingdom Metazoa; phylum Arthropoda; class Insecta; order Diptera; family Calliphoridae; genus Protophormia; species Protophormia terraenovae. The sequence continues at coordinate 37,959,281 of OX596077.1, read as the reverse complement.
TATTTATTTATTTATTTATTTATTTATTTATTTATTTATTTATTTATTTATTTATTTATTTATTTATTTATTTATTTATTTATTTATTTATTTATTTATTTATTTATTTATTTATTTATTTATTTATTTATTTATTTATTTATTTATTTATTTATTTATTTATTTATTTATTTATTTATTTATTTATTTATTTATTTATTTATTTATTTATTTATTTATTTATTTATTTATTTATTTATTTATTTATTTATTTATTTATTTATTTATTTATTTATTTATTTATTTATTTATTTATTTATTTATTTATTTATTTATTTATTTATTTATTTATTTATTTATTTATTTATTTATTTATTTATTTATTTATTTATTTATTTATTTATTTATTTATTTATTTATTTATTTATTTATTTATTTATTTATTTATTTATTTATTTATTTATTTATTTATTTATTTATTTATTTATTTATTTATTTATTTATTTATTTATTTATTTATTTATTTATTTATTTATTTATTTATTTATTTATTTATTTATTTATTTATTTATTTATTTATTTATTTATTTATTTATTTATTTATTTATTTATTTATTTATTTATTTATTTATTTATTTATTTATTTATTTATTTATTTATTTATTTATTTATTTATTTATTTATTTATTTATTTATTTATTTATTTATTTATTTATTTATTTATTTATTTATTTATTTATTTATTTATTTATTTATTTATTTATTTATTTATTTATTTATTTATTTATTTATTTATTTATTTATTTATTTATTTATTTATTTATTTATTTATTTATTTATTTATTTATTTATTTATTTATTTATTTATTTATTTATTTATTTATTTATTTATTTATTTATTTATTTATTTATTTATTTATTTATTTATTTATTTATTTATTTATTTATTTATTTATTTATTTATTTATTTATTTATTTATTTATTTATTTATTTATTTATTTATTTATTTATTTATTTATTTATTTATTTATTTATTTATTTATTTATTTATTTATTTATTTATTTATTTATTTATTTATTTATTTATTTATTTATTTATTTATTTATTTATTTATTTATTTATTTATTTATTTATTTATTTATTTATTTATTTATTTATTTATTTATTTATTTATTTATTTATTTATTTATTTATTTATTTATTTATTTATTTATTTATTTATTTATTTATTTATTTATTTATTTATTTATTTATTTATTTATTTATTTATTTATTTATTTATTTATTTATTTATTTATTTATTTATTTATTTATTTATTTATTTATTTATTTATTTATTTATTTATTTATTTATTTATTTATTTATTTATTTATTTATTTATTTATTTATTTATTTATTTATTTATTTATTTATTTATTTATTTATTTATTTATTTATTTATTTATTTATTTATTTATTTATTTATTTATTTATTTATTTATTTATTTATTTATTTATTTATTT
>OX596077.1:37945296-37955296 GCA_951394005.1 Protophormia terraenovae | reverse complement strand
TACTTTTATTGCCTAACAATTGTTTTTTTTTTTCATAAAGTATTCTCTTGTGAACCTAAACACTAACTTTTATGTTTTTTATATTTTGACCTTGTTTTGTATTTAATTTTTCCATTTTATTTTATATTCGTTTGATTTTTGCAAACCTTTTTTTTTATATTCCCTTAAAAGAAGGTTAAATTTTGTTGGAATTGCGAATCACATATATAAGGAGTGAGATCGAAAAATTCTTAACACACATTTTGCCTCATAACTTTTTTCGGAATCAATATTCAACATTTTTTTTTTTTTTTTTGATCTAGTTATCATGGAAAAATACTTCAGTTATTATTTTTAATAACAACCATGTTAATTTGTCCTTATTTTCATCAAAATAAGTGACGAAAAAGATTTACGTCTTACAAGTAATTAAAAAATTTCAAAAAATCCAAATAGGTCTTACATATAATTGGCCACAGAATTAAATGTCGTCCGTAAAACCGTTTCTAATGTTATTAAACAGTATCAGGAGAATTTGACTATTGATGTGAAACCTAGTTCGGTAAGAAAAAAGGACCACATGATATTGAGAAGGCCAGAAAATTGAAGGCATATTGAAAGGAACTCCAAACACATCTGGTAGAAAATCAGCTCAGTTTTCTCAGTGCTTCGACTATTTGGTGCGAAAATTTAAAGCTAATGAGAAAGTTGATAATATATAAAGTTCAAAAAATTCCAAACTGGAATTCTGCAAAAAAAAAAATTACAAGCCAAAAAATGGAACTCGGAATTTAAAACCAAATTTCATACAAAAATAGTCAAGCTGTATAATTGACGAAGAAACGTAGGTGCTGGCAAAATCTTCGCAGCTTGTGTCTCAAAAATTTTTATTGCTAATGCTCGAAGCAATGTTGGAGATAAGTTTAAAACCCAAAAGCAGCAAAAATTTCTTACAAAATTCATGGTATGACAAGCTTTTTGCAGTTGCGGAAAAACAGGAAAGTCATTTGATACATTCGGATCTATAAATACCAAAATATGCATAAAGGAATATTTGCAAAAAAGACTTCTTCTTTTCTTAAAAAAGCACAACGTGTCCACATATTTTTGGACCCATTTGGTATCATGTCACTACGGTAAGAAAGCTCTGGAGTGGTACCAAATCAATAACATAGTTTTAGTACCAAGAGAGGTCAATTTTCAAAATTGTCCATAGCTTAAACCAGTGGAGAGATATTGAGCTCTTGTGAAAAGTGAATTCAAGAGCACAAAAAAGGTGTCCCATAGGTGAATCAACTATCCAATCTCCAAAGAAAGGGTTTTCAAAAATGGTCCACAATTTTATAATTAGTGGTTAGAACCATAAAAAATATATATTTCTGTGATCTGTGCTAAATTATTAAATGATTAAACAAATAATGAAAACTCTAAGATCAACCGTTTCCAAGTTATTGAATATTATGTATGTTAAGAATTTTTCGATCTCACTCCTTACTAAACCAAACCAGAAAATTCATTCTTGAGATATGTTGCAATATGTGGTATAACTTTAATAATTTTCTATATTATGGATTATCTCAATAACTAGAGTCAATTCAAAAAACTAATCTAAAGGCTTAAAACTCTATGATCATGTGTATCGAAATTGACTCAGAAATCCTGTGCCGCAGAATCATTCTTGCCATTTGTTATTGCTAACGAATGCACTATCTTTTAATTAAAACTACATTCACGAGACTCCTAGTTATAACATTTGCTAAGAGAGGTGGTGTTAAATGAATTTCGGTGGATAAATCAAATTAAATTCCCATATATTAATTTCAACTGGGACTTAGGTAATACTCACCAAAAACATTTAAAGTATTTAAAAATCAAGTAATTTTTGTCATACATACCTGTAAAGAAAAAAATATTTTTAAATTAATTTCACAATAAATACAATTTTAAATTCAAGTTATAAATTCAATGTTATCACACAAACGAAATATTTAAATCAAAGATGAAAAGTAATGAAAAAAATTTCATTATTTAATAAAAAAAAAAAAAATTAAATCTCTGAGAATTTAAAATAAAAAGTTCGCATAAATAAATAAAGTAAATAAATAAATAAATAAAGTAAATAAAATAAAAATTTTCAGAGATTATCAAATTTAATTTTATAATTTGTTTCTACTAAAGCGACACATGTTGGGGTAAAAGGGGTCAAAATGGCGCTTAATTCAGGAAGAGGTGATATAAATATTTTAATGATGAGGATCTATTTTTATATTTATTATTAGGTAAAAAAATTTATTTTTTGAATTTTAGGATTTTTTTTTTTGGCGGAATGGTAATGTCTGTCCGTCCGTCTATACCTTAGAATTAAATGGGTCTAAAATCGCCGCATTATTCGGAGAAAGGTGATATGAATATTTAAATGATCATGATTTAATATTTTATCAATTAATTAGTAAAAAAAGATATTTTTAGAAGTCTTGAATTTGTTTTGGCAGAATAGTAATGTCCGTCCGTCTGTCTATACATTGGAAAAAATGAGTCTAAAATGGCCGCATAATTCAAGAAAAGGCGATATCAATATTTTAATAATCACAACATGTTTTGTTTTTTATTAGTTAGTTAAAAAATATAAACTTTAAAAATACTCCGATTTTTTTGGCAGAATGGTAATGTCCGTCCGTCTGTCTATACATTAAGATTAATTGGCTAGAAGAAAGCCGCATAATTCAAGGAAGGGCGATATGAACATTTTAATAACTACAACTTGTTTTGTTCTTTACTAGTTAGTAAAAAATGTACCATTATATCTCTACGATCTTTTTTGGCTAAATGGCAACATCCGTCTGTACATTCTGAAAAAATCGATCTAAAATGGCCGCTTACTTCAAGGAAAAGTGAAATCGATATTTTTATAATCACAACTTGTTTGATTTTTACTAGTTAGTAAAAAAAATGCATTACAAGAATTTTAAAAATTTTTTCTGCCTGATATGTAATGTCCGTCCGTCTGTCTATACATTGGGGTTAAACATGTCAAAGACTAAGCATACTTCAGAAAAAGTGATATCAGTACTTTAGTGATCACTTTTGACTTTATTATTTATTAGCAAGTAAACAAATTCATTTTTAGAATTCTAAGGCTTTCTTCGCAGAATGGTAATGTTTTCATACAAAAAAAAAAATCGTCATCAGTGAGAATAATCAACTGCGGATTGTGGTAGGTCTATATGTTTTATTTTATACTTTTTCCCCATACTTGATTGGATCGGAACTTATCAAAAGTCTATTAAATATATCTTCGTTTGATTTTTGTCTACTACATTTTCGTGAAAAATATTTCCGGTAATTTTTGAAATCTTTTTTTCTTGCTTCTTGGGTGTCTCAGAAAGTTGGCCATTTCGTAGAAGAAATTGCCGTGAATAAAAAACTTGTGGAGGATAGGAGACATACAATACCATGGATATTTATCAACGTAGTATCAAGTACCAATATAAGACACATCACTTTGTAGAATATAAAAACATTACATGAAATCATGTTCATTTTAACTGAGTTCTACTGTATTAAGCAGTAAAATTATTTTGTTTATTTAAAATAATTGTACAAAACAATAACAAAAAACAATAGTGAAATAACGAAAAATAAAACAAAGTAAAAAAAAATCTGCACTTAACCTGTTTTTGGTTTGGAGCAACATGAGTTTTTTCACAAAAATGTAAATTTCTAAAATCGGGCAAAATATGCGCACGATTTTATTTCAGAATATTTAAGTAGACAATATGTAATATTTTTCAGACAATTTTTCAGAACAAAAGTCTTGTTATATTTTTAGTTGCATTCCATGAAATTTGAAAATTAGTGCATTTTTGGACTATTTTCCAAAAAATACCAGGACAAAAAATAATTTACAAATTCTTGCATAAAAGCAAACTCAAATACCTGTAGTTGATGGTTCCATTTTAAAATTTTTCTTTAAAGCACTTTTTATTAAAGAAAAATTCACCGAAAGTTCATGAACATTTAATTTTTTCCTCTTTTCTTAAAATATAAAAAAATATTGAACTTTGACAGCTCAGTACTCAAAAACCACGCAACCTACGTTAATGACTTTTATCGTTATTGATATGTAATTTTGTCTATTTTTATTCGGTACCCAATTTTATTTAAAAAAGTTAATTTTCAAAATTCAATTAAACGCCACTTTCGACCCCTTTTACCCCAACGTGCGACGTAGCAGATTTGAAATATAAAACTTCTTAGGAGAACATTCCAGTTAGTAGTTTGAAAGTGAGAATGTTTTCCATAGTCGGACAGATTGACATATCTAAATTGACTCAAAACTTTATATGGAAAAGCATTATTAATTATTTATCAGTAATTTGTCACAACATTGTTTATAAAATAAAAACAAAAAAAAAAACAATAATTATTTACACTTATCACCACATAAAACAAGACTAAAACTTTTACACTCCAGCAATAAAGAAAATATTTATAAACAGCATTGCAAATGTAGCAGATGTAATTTATTTGCCATAAAAACTAAACTTTTTAGTTTTTTGTAACGTACTGCTTCTTAAGAAATTAAAGCTACTTTCTCTCACCCTTTCTCTGATAAGAATAAAAGAGTAACTTACGACTAAGATAAGCAAAAAAATTTAACCAGATTCTTAAAAATTCAGCAAAGTTTTACTTTTCTTACAAAGACAAAGTTCCAAGTTGGCAAACACTTTGTAAAAAATTAATTATTAAAAAATACTTGTTGTTGTACAAAAACTACAAGAAATTAAAAAAAAAACTAAAAGGAACTGCAATGAAGATAAACACAAAACTCTAGATAAACTTATAGCAAATGAAGATTTAAACGCAAAAAGGAAATGTTGCAACAAAAACCAAATTAACATCACTTGAACAGTTGTTAGTTGCAACTATTTAAGTAAAAAAAATAAATAAATAAAAAACAAAAGAAAAGAAAGGAAAAATATTAATAGTAATAGAGAATTTTTTATAGTTTGCTGACCATATCCACTACCTTCTACCAACAGCAAACTGAGTGAGTGATGATCTAACAAACTATGAGTAAGTAATATGAGTTAAACTTTAGCTTTTTTTTTTACTTTTTAAACTCTGTAGATACTTTTTGTATACTATGAAAAGGTGCTGACTACTCTATATAAAAAATGAAATTAAAAAAAGATTCGGCTGTACCGAATCTGTGATACCCTTCACCATCTTACCGACAAATAATTAAATTTTTGCCTTAACGTATGCTTTCATTATTTCACATTTATAAATCTAAATGTTATTCAAACTACGAAAATCTTAATACGAAAAAAAAAAAAAAAACAATCATAGCAAGCTTCGCTTTTAAAAACTAAACAACAACCACAATTCCATATTTACTTTTTTGTATGTGTGTATATACAAACTGACTGCATATACAAAGAACAACAACAACACTTTTATTTATTATATTACTGCTGCTGCTAATGAACTACTTGCCTATACAAAAAACAAAAACGTCACTAATAGTCATTACAATGCTTAATATACATGTTTGTGTATGTATTTATATTCTTAACAAATATGTATGTTTTAATTTTTGGCCCATAACTCTGTTGATTATGAACAAATTTGGTTTATTAAAAAAACCGAAATTTAATCAAAATATTTATGACCGGTTTTATATAAAAATAAAAATCTATAACTTAAACAAGGGCTTCAAAAAATCAAAAATGCGTTTTGCCCGATATCCCAGTTTTAGTTTTAGCAAAAAAAAAAAAAATCAGAAAATAATGTCCGAGCCTTCTTTGCAAAAACTAAGTCATTAGTATATACAGAGGCTTCAAAAAACTGAAAAATCGTTTCTAAAAACCGGTTTTATAAGCATATCTCCACAATGTATGAACCGATCTTGCTGACTTTCAATAGCAAAATTCTCGAAAGGATTTCCGATCGTTTGATATATTTATTATATATGCCAGTTATCGGTGGGCTTCATAAACGCCATTTCAACCGACACACGAACGGACGGACATGGTCCTATCATATCTTACAACGATCCCGAAAATATAAACTTTTTTGCTCTCAGACGAAAATTGTGGAAATTACAAACGGCATGACAAACTTATATATACCCTTTACATCTGTGGTGAAGGTTATAATAAAAGTTACATTTACAGTCAATGATTACAAGAGTTGTTTGAAAAAAAAAAAAAAAGATAATAATAATAATAATATGTAATAGTAAAATGAACTGAACTAAACATTTCGCAATTAGTTGTGGACTTTAACTACTTTTTTGTTGTTGTATTTTATATTTCACAAAAGTAAAAGAAAGGAAAAAATAGTTTTAATACTTTCTTTTTAAGTTGATCATAGTCAGAACATTATTTGGTTTATTAACAACTTGCAACTTATTTGAAAACATAAAGAAAATAAAAAAAAAAAAAAAAATAGGGAATAAAAATGTATTTATTGATTACACTTGAAGTGTAGTTTGTAAAAAAAGAGAAAAAAAAAAAAAAAGTTTTTTAAAAATTCGCAAATAAATTTGTTGTGTTGTTTACAGTAAAACTTAAGGCTGCAGAACCGTATCTAAGCAAAAATCGTTGTAATAATTCACTAAGAGTGGCAGGCTATAGACTAGTAAATATTCTAGTCTATAGACTAGACTATAGTCAAATCTATAGTAAGAAGTCTATAGTATAGTCTACAGTCAAGCCTAGTTTATAGTATAGTCTAGTCTATAGCCTAGTATATAGTCTATCATTTAGCTCAGTCTGTTGTCTACTCTATAGTCTAACCTATAGTTTAATCTATAGTATAGTCAATAGGTTAGTCTATAGTTTATTGTATAGCCTATAGCCTAGTCTATAGTCTATTTTTTGGTCTAATCTATATTTTAGTATATAGTATAGGCTATAGTCTAGTTAATATTCTGTCTATAGCCCAGTCTACTGTCTATTCTATAGCCTAGCCTATAGTATAGTCTAGTCTATGGTATAGTCTATAGTTTAGTCTATAGTCTAGCCTATGGTATAGTCTATTCAATAATCTAGTCTATAGCCTAGTCTATATACAGCTGCGTTCATAATAATAGGAGTGGTGACAAAGCAAACTTTCTTAAGTAAAAATTTATACTAAGGTAATTTTAAAACCTATCAAAATTTTAATGGTATTTACAACGGAATGTAAAAAGTTAAAAACAAAAGAAATAATCCCAAAAACAGTTACGTGTACGATTTAATTCACAATTGTTTAATTTTTCGTTCAACGTGCATTGATCATGTTTATGCTTAAGACGACGCACTTTGGGCTAAAATGTGTCAAAAGTGGCGCTTAATTGAATTTTAAATTTAGTTTTATAATAAAGTTGGATACGGAATAAAAATAGACAAAATTATGTGTCAACATCAATTAAAATATTTAAGCTGGGTTATGTTGCTTTCTTATAAGGAGCTCTCAAATTTAAGAATTTTCTAACATTTTTGAAAAATAATAAAAAATTAAATTTTCATCAACTTTCAGTGTATTTATTTTAAATAAAAAGTCTTTTAAGGTAAAAATTTAAAATGAAACCATCAACTCCAGATGTTTAAGTGTACTTTTCTTTAAGTATTTTTAAATTATATTTTGTCCTAATATTTTTTTTTATTTTTTTGAAAATTGTCCTAAAATACACTAATTTTCAATTTTCATGGAATGCAACTTAAAATGTTACAGGATGTTTGTTCTGAAAATTTTCTGAAAAATAGTCTATATTGTCCACTTTAATATTATGAAAAAGATCGTGCGCATATGTAGTCCATTTTGAGAAAATAATTTTTTTCCGAAAAAAACTCCAGTAGATTTCATACAAAAAACAGCTTAAGTGCAGACATTTTCTTTGCTTTATCAGACATTAAATAGTGGGGAAGAATCGAAATAAATCTATAACTTCTAATCGGCTGGTTGGATTTGCAATTTCACATATGCTTAGCAGATGACAGTAGCATATTGAGTTTAGAAGCAGGAACTAATATACGCATCAGGAGCGGAACTAAGGGGGTTCAAAATAGGGTACTAGTGTTAACAAAATCTTTAACCACTAGCAAATTTTTGTTTCTTACCCGATTTCCAAGATTTTTATATCAACTTAAAGTCCTTGATAAATACTTTAGAAAACTTGCTTGCATGTACTACTTACTTATCTTATATATTTTATATTTGAAATTCCAAAAATCTCAATTTTACAAGATCTTGGTTAAGATTTTTCCATATATAGCCAAATATTTTCAAACGATTTTATTATATTTCATGTAGTTGTTTAAAAAGCTAAATTATCTATCGAACAAAGAAAATTTTGAGTCATTATCTTTATTGAGTAAAAAGTTAAACGATTTTGAATTGGAAAGTTTGCAAAAATTAACAAACAGGCGGACAGATGGACGGACATTAGAATTCTTTCAAAAAATGTTAAAATTCGAAAAATATATATATATTTTTTTTATTTTTTTTTTTTTCTCGATTAATATAAAAACCAAGTGAAGTTATTCAAATTTTGATATCACCTTTCCCCGAATTAAGTGGCATTTTCTACACATTTAACCCAAATGTATAGACAAGCGGACGGACATTGCCATGCTGCCAAAAAATATTTTAGAATTCTAAAAATGCATTTTTTTACTAACTAATAAATAGAAAAAATAGAATGTGATCATCAAAATTTAGATATCACCTCTTCATGAATTAAGCGTCATTTTTGTTCCATTTAACACAAATGTATAGAAGGACGGACGGACATTACCATTCAGTCAAAAAACAAATTATAATTCTAAAAATGCATGTTTTTACTTACTAATAAATAGGAAAATTAAACGTGATCATTAAAGTGTTGATACCACCATTCTCTGAATTATACATAATTTTCGACCCATTTAACTCTAATGTATAGACGGACGGACAGACAATACCGTTCTTCTTCTTCAAAAAAAAAAAAAAAAAAAAAAAAAAAAAAAACAAGAAACAATTTTAAAATTCTAGAACTAAATTTTTTTAACTAATAATCAATAAAAAAAAAAAAAATAATAACAGAACGAGATCATTAAAATATTGATATCACCTTTCCCCAAATTAATCGCCATTTTCAACCCCTTTTACCCCAATGTGCGACGTACCGTTTTTGGGATAACGTTAAAGGATATCATTTTTGTATGGGTTTATAATTTAATATATTTGCAATAATTTGGCACTAAAATTTTTATTGTTTTGCATAAAATTTTGTCGAAAACTCAAAAACTTTTCAATAATTGTACTTGACCCTATCTTTTGTTCGTAACTGTATGTCGCCTTAGAGGGTTGAACAAGAAAAACAATTAAACAAATTATAGTAAGTATTTTATTTATTTAAAGTTCTTTTGGCTTTTAATTGATTTATGCTATAAAGTATTTATATAATTTTAAAATTAAATATAAGTATTTGTTACATTTAATTAAATTTTCCAAGAATAAATAATTTTTTATTTTGTTTTCTTTTGTGCTTTATTTGTTTATTTTATTTGTTTATATGTATTTGTATATGTATGTGTTTACATTTTGTTGTTTTGTATCTATTTAATCCATCTGTATTTATATAACCACATATGAAGTTTCTATTGATGGTGGATTTTTACACGAAAAGTTTAATTTCTAATAAGTTTTTTCACGTTTTAATTCATATTGACATCTTAAATGTTTTGGCTGTCAATAGCAAAATTATTATCTAATATATTTGTTTTATAGATTAAATTATATTTTAGTTTCTTTTTATTATTTTGTGGAAGATTACAAAAGCATAAAACAATAATTTTCACAGATTATAGAAAATTCAGAGTAAAAGAAAAGTCAAAATGTAAATAGTAAATTAAACTATCAAGTGTTCATTAGTTAATTATATATATTTAACCTTTTTTTTTATATTAAAACATTTTACATTTGCTTTCAAAATAATTATCTTGTTGTCAGCCTGAAATAATACAAGATACGAGGGCGGATCAATATTTCC
>OX596077.1:37937796-37940296 GCA_951394005.1 Protophormia terraenovae | reverse complement strand
GGTTTGCTGGACGGCTGGCTGGCTGTCCATGTAAACCTTGTGTACAAAGTACAGGCCGCAATTTTGAAGATAATTCAATGAAATTTGTCACGTGGGACTTTTATGACACAGGGACAAAGCCTATTGAAATTGGTTATGATCGGTCCATTATTTCACCTAACCCCCATACAAATGTTCCCCCGGAATAGAGCTTCAACACTCAAAAATGCCTTAAAAATAAGAATATTTTAATGAAATTCGGTACAAATAAATTCTGTACAAGTATCAATCTTAAAAATTTTATAGATATCGGTTCACGATTAGCCATAGCTCCCATTCAAACCCATCTTCCGAAAATCATTTTAACCTGCAAGAAACCCATACGAATCTTAGTATTAAGTTAATATTCGACACAAATAAGTTCTATGTAAGTACAAACAACATTGCAAAATTGTATGAGAATCGGTCCATAATTTACCATATAGTGCATAAAATCATATAGATGTTATTATTAACGCATTATTCTGTATTTGTATATTTTATTTTACATTTAGTAAAAGTGTTGGTCTACAATTGGCCACAGGGTCTAATATAAATCCCCTACCCTCATTTTTATGCTCAGACACAATGATGTAGTGTATTACATAGTCGGTCTAGACCGATAACAAAAATGTTCAAGTTACCGATTTTTTGTTTAAAGGCCTTTGTCAGATTTTTTTATTTTTAAAATTTTTTATCATTTTGTCATACTTTTGGCAAATTTTTTTGTACTTTTTTTTCGTTTTATCTCGTTTTCGGCGATTTTTTTTTTTTTTTAATTTAATTGATTTTTTTATTTTAATTTTATCGTTTTTTTTTTTTTTTTTTAATTTTCGACGTTTTTTCTATTTGTTGTTGTTTTACATTACTTTCAATATAAATCTCAATAAATATTTAGATTACTTTCAATATAAATCTAAATAAATATTTAGATTTATATTGAAAGTAATGTAAAACAACAACAAATAGAAAAAACGTAGAAAAATAAAAAAAAAAAATCGATAAAATTAAAATAAAAAAATCGATTAAATTAAAAAATAATAAAGGCTAAAGGGAGTTTTACACTATTATACTTTGTATTAATAAATTCATTTTCTATAATAACTATCAAAAAATGAATTAAGGAAAGTATTATTAAATGTCATTTTATTTTCTTTATTAAAATATATTTAAAAAACAAAACAAAAAATTTATTAGTGTGCCGAAATTTGCTTTAAGAGATGCAATTACGTTTTAAAAATTTCAAGATTTCAACATACAAAATATTGAAGGTATTTACACCATAACACATTTGAAAATATTTTTGATATTAATACAAAGTATTATAGTGTAAAATACCCTAAAAAAATAAAATAAAAATTAAGAAAATAGATGCTCAGTGTAAAATAAAAAATAAAATAATATAAAATAAAAGTTTGCCATCAAAATTCAAATAGATTTAGAAGACTTTAAAACAAAAAACTACTATGTGCAGATGAATATTAATATGAACAGACACACAAGCACTCAAATAGAAAGTTATAAGAACCAAACAATAGTAGTTTCAAATGAACGCAAAATTATATAAACGCAGCCTAAAAATATTCCCTACAATTTAATTTTACCTCTTTGATAAGAGTCAAAATAATTTTTTTTATTTACTTTAAGTATAGGGTTTCTTTAGGTTTATCAAAGCCACTTTAAGATTTTACAACAAACTAAATGTAGAAAAATTTATAATTTTTAAAAATTTTAATAAATTAATTTTTTTAGTTTTTTTTTTTTAATTTTTAACTTCTATGTATAAAGTTTCAGTACATTGTATTATAAACTTGAACTTAATTTTAATTATTATTAAAAAATCATATTTACACAATTAAATGTTACAAATGCAATATTAAACCAACACGTATGACCTCCTCAAAATATGCAACAAAATGTATATTTATATAAACAGTTTCACCCACACCCATACAGAAATTTCCGAAAACTTTCTCTACCCCCAAAAGTTTTTAAATATTGTTAGTTTGTTGAAATTTTGGCTAAAATATAAACAGATTTTTTAACCTTAAAAACTAAACAACATAAAAAAGTGTTACAAAACTTAAATATGTATGCAACACTTATTGGTTGGTGTACATATATATAAATAAAGAATTCTATATAAAAAATAAAAAAAAAAAAAAAAATGCCAGAGAGAATAAACCTCAAACTAAAATTCTAAATTAACTTTATGCAAAAAAAAAAAAATAAAAAACAATAAAATAAAAACAGAAAAGGCCAACAGCACACAAAATGTTATGTATTTGCATAATATTTTTTTTTTTTTTTGTCTCTTATCTTTCTATTATTTTGCAAAATAACAAAATGTCATTTTAAATGTCCCTATTTTACTTACTCCTTTCATAAGAAACCTAAATATATGCCAGTTCTTTATACAGTAGTGCTTTCAAAGAAAATACATATATTAAAATCCAAAAATATTCTGAAAATATTGTTTTTC
>OX596077.1:37865296-37932796 GCA_951394005.1 Protophormia terraenovae | reverse complement strand
AACATTTCAAGTTGCATTCCATGAAAATTGAAAATTAGTGTATTTTAGGACAATTTTCAAAAAAAAATAACAAAAATATTAGAACAAAATATAATTTACAAATACTTGAAGAAAAGTACACTTAAATATCTGAAATTGATGGTTTCATTTTAAATTTTTACTTTAAAAGACTTTTTATTTAAAATAAATACACTGAAAGTTGATGAAAATTTAATTTTTTACTATTTTTCAAAAATGTTAAAAAATTCTTAACTTTGAGAGCTCCTTATAAGAAAACAACACAACTTAGCTTAAAGATTTTAGTTGATATTGATACATAGTTTTGTCTATTTTTATTCGATAACCAACTTCATTAAACAAATTTTAATTGCAAAATTCAATTAAGCGCCACTTTTTCGTAGGAAGTTTAAATTTAGCAAATATGTTTTAAATGATGTCCTCTTTTATAATTTGATTTACGTATAAGGGTGCGATACATTTTGATTTTTTCATACAATGTTGGACCATCCTAATATACATAGATACATATGCAAATCGTTGTAAACACAACAGCCTTTATAATCTCTCTACAACATGTTGAAAGTACAAAATTTTACAAGCAACTAAACTAATCTACATACAATTCTTTTACTTGTACTTGAAAAAAAAAAAAAACTATGACTATGAGTTCAACAACAAGATTTGTTGTGTTATTTTACATTCACATCATTATTTTTATATCCAACATTTTTGATGCCTTGATGTTGCACTTAGATACAAGTTGTTCTCTATCTATTTTTTTTATTTTTGTTTTTTTTTTTTTTGCTTAGGTTTTAACGTACAAGTAAGTAGTTGTAGGTTTTTAGCTAGCTTATCTTGGGTTTTTTTCTAAACTAATGTATGCAATAGTTTGAAATAGTGTGTAATTTTATTTATTTTTATCTTAAGTTAAAAAAAAAAAAATAAACATAAAATTGCTATTTTGAGTTGTTTTCTGGTTTCTTGCCAATTTTGTTCTTGAAGAAAGTAGTACAAGTGCAAGTTTTGAGCAATATTGTCAGTCTTTTCTTTGAATAGTTTTCTAACTTTCTTTTCCCCAGAACAATCTAATGAAAAAGGAAGGAAACTTTTTTTTCACCTTTTTTAACTTTTACCTTCAGATTTATTTTGCCACAACTAAAACTAGAAAGGGAGAAGGTCATGTTAAAATAAATATATTTTTTCTTTCTTTTTTTTTTTTTTTCTCTCTCAAATAAGTTACAAATTTTTATAATGATGAAGATGGAAAAGCTTGTAAAAAAGTAAGAAATATAAAAAAAAAAAAATAATATACAAATTATTTATAAGTAAATGACTTCAATTAGCTAATTTTATTACATTTTTCTAAAAATAGTCAAATTACAAAGAAACTGCAACGGTCTTAAGAAGAGATAATTTTTCATTAAAAAAAAAAAAAGTTATGCAAAAAAATATTTGATTTTTTAGATGATTTGCTTCCTTTTTTCTATTTGAAATTTCATATTGTATTCAAAACTATTAAAATAAATATTTAACTATTGTTTCAGCTGTTATTTATTTTGCTGCTACATATTTTTAGTGGTTTTAAGCATTTTCTTGTTAATCTTGGTAAAAGAAAACCAAAATAAAATTTCTCTAGAAAAAAATCCTCAACACCACAAAATTGTATTACGACCGAAAAGCCAAAAAAAAACTTAAGTAATGAATTAAATTAATTTTGAAAGCTTTCGCTTAAAAAGATAAATAAGAAGAATGATTCAGCCAAGACGAATACTATTTACCCACCATCAGCAATGACTTTTTACACTCTATATTTTAGCCATTTTCAATGCCAAACTAACCTTATCAAAGAGGAATAATTAGAACATATATCGTTTTCCGAGTTAAGAATCCTCAAGCCCTATCGCGATTTCAACAAATAAAGGGATATAAGGATCTAGAAAAAGAAATATTTATATATAATACAAACCATATGATAAACTTATTTTGTTAGAAGAAGTATGTAGAATCTAAGTTAAAATCCTTTGGATTTAAAAAAGTTATTTTAAAATCTCCTCCCTCATCTTCTTCCACATCTTTCCCTCCCTAAACACTTGCAATGTAAAGCTAATAAAACAACAAATTTACTTAACAATTTCGTAAAATTGTAAACAGAAAAGTAACAAAATACATTTACAGTTATTGTTTCTTTTAGTAAAAAACAAGTAAAATGCATTTGGCTTAATGCCCATCAACACCAACACCACCAAATGACTAACTGACTCGCCAAAACCAGAACAAAACTCAAAAATAATAGTTAAAAAAATAAAAAACAAAAATAAAGTAAAATCTTTGGTTTTTGTTAAAAAAGATTTTAATTTATTTTTTTTTTTTATACAAAAAGACATACACAACATTAAAGTTATAAAATAAAATAACAAAATTAACAAATAATACAAACAACTAATTGTAAAAGGAAATGATAATAATGGAATCTAAAGTAGCTTGAATGCTGAAAAGTAAGAGTTTTGTTAGAAATAACAGAAGCTCTTAAAGTTCTAAATTTTTTATTGTTGTATATCATCGTAATAAAAAAATATTAGAAAAATAAAATTAATACAAAACTTAACACAAAAAAAAAAAAAAAGTTTTATGTAAACAAAAAGTACCAAATTTTCTGATTGTTGGTTCATAATTAAACTAAATGTAAATCTAAATCATGCGATAAAAAATTCCTTATTAAAAGCTGAGATATCAAAGACAAATTAAGGTTTATAAATAATGTTTAAGCTCTTTTTCGAAAATTTGTTAATTAAGAATGTTTTTATTTTTTTCAAAAACTGGTACTTTTATCAAATTCGTACTTAGTTATAAATTGAGCACTTTTTTTTATTTAAAAGAAAAAATCTAATTATTTTCATTTTCTTGGAAATTTTTTTTTTAATATTGGTACATATTTCAATTTTATTTTATTTTTTTTAAATAGGGCCTTTTTCAATTAATACTTCCAAATTTACTCCTTATCGTTCAAATAAAAAATTTAGCGAAAATAATACATAATTTTGTAGTTAGTGTTAAATAATTATAATGATGTTAAATATATAACGCAGTTGAAAAATATTAATACATAAAAACGATGCACGTTTGGGTTAAATGGGTCAAAAGTGGTGATTAATTCAATTATGAAATTTTAATTTTCGGAAAAAATTGCATACCGAAAAAAAAAAAAAAAAATAAAAATAAAAAATACAAAATTATGTGTCAATAGCAATTACGAGTAAAATCATTAAGCTACGTTGCACAGTGTCCTGTTTCAAAAATAAAATGGAAACAAATCTGGAATTTCCAAACGGCTGCTCCGATTTCAATGAAATTTCAGACAGTGTTAGTAGAGATGTAGGCGAGTTTAAATATAACGGGGGCGGGTCCAGAGGGTCCTAAAGTTGGACACCTCGGATGTTCAAAAAATTTAAAACGATCCAGATTCGTTATATCTCAGCCGATTTAAAAGATTTTTATATAAGTGGATTCTGCTAGTCGAGATCTACAAAAAAACACATCTACGTATATGTAGGTTATCTCCTTTAGTTTAAGAGATATTTGGCTTCAAAGATTAAAATTTTTATATCCACCATCAAAAAGATGGAGGGTATATTGATTTTGTCATTCCGTGTGTAACATATCGAAGGAATCATCTAAGACCCCACAAAGTATATATTTTCTGAGTCCTGCTTAGATTCTGAGTCGATCTAGCTATGTCCGTCCGTCTGTCCGTCTGTTGAAAGCAGGATAGGGCTCTAACGGCGCAACTTAGGGGGACGAAATTTGGCACAAATGTTTGTCTTATATAAGGTTTGTTTGGGATTGAAAATGGGCAAAATCGGTTAATAAACAAAAAAGTTATGGGATAAAAACTAGAAGCACAGGATGTCCGTTTCATACTTTTTTGCTGATATTTCTTCAATAAAAGCATGTACGACAACGAAATTTTGTACTCATAGTTCGAGGGTCGATATAAACTCGAAAACCAAAAATGGGCGTGGTCAGCCTACTTTACCGCCCACCTCCCATATAAGGTGAAACTTCAACGAAATTGCGCTCAAATAGCTCAAGGACCAATATAAACTCGGAAACAAAAAATGGGCGTGGTCCGCCCACTTTGCTGCCCACTTTACCGCCCCCTCCCATATAATTTGAAAAAGTTGATGGTGGGTATGTAGATTCGGCCGGGCCGAATGTAACATTCGCGCTTGTTATTTTTGGACCTATCTTGGTAAAGTTTTTTCGCTATAGCGGGTCCAAATTTCACTCGATTTTTTTTAAATATCTTTTATTTTATTAACAACAAATAACAAAATTGTGTAAAAAAATTTTAACGGAATCAAAAGTTATATGCATTTGCAATTGAATTTTGATAAAAAGTCGATTTTTCGCCGTTTTTTTTTTTTTTTTTTTTTTGCGAAAAAGGTAGTTACGTTCTTTTTGAGTTATAAAAAAAATTTCTTAAGTAACATATATAGTATTTATACTTTTCTGAAAGACTACTTTATTAGGAATTGTGTGAAGAAAAAATAAAGAAATAAAAACTTTATTACTGCATGAACCAGCCAATTCCAATTTTTGCCTTAATTTCTCAAATCACAAAGCTGGAATTAAAAAATAATTCTATTTTTTACAAAGTTTGATGTGTTTTTAATTTTTTGGTAATATAAATTTTTGCTCCCCGATATCGATTGGGAAGATATAGAAAAAACTTAAAAAATCCCATTTTTGGAAAATTTTGAAAGTTTTTTGGGAATTGCGGGCTCTTTTTTAATAAATACAAAAAAGAAGATAAAACCTAAAATTAAGCATCAAAAAATCTACTCAGTTGCAAAATTTCATTTAAAAATACTATCTAACAAAAATGTTATTCCAAATTTAAAATTGAATAATTTACACAAAAACCAATTTAACACTTTCTCGGCACATTTTCGCCAAAAATATGCAACGATTTTTTTTATTATAAATGATTATTTATATTTTTGAAAAGAAGACATAATTTCCTAAATATCAGTATTAAAAAATATTGTAATAAAGCTTATTTTCTTTTTATTATTATTATTTTTTTTTTAACTTTATAATACGAAAATCTATTGAAGACTTTTTGCAAAAAACACCGAGAAAGGACTGATTTTTGATTTTGTACAAATTATTCACTTTTAATTTTGGAATAAAACATTTGTTAGTGGATATTTTTAAATGAAATTTTACACCTGAGTAGATTTTTTGGTGCCTAATTTTAGGTTTTATTTTTTTTTTTTTGAATTTATTAACAAAGAGCCCGCAATTCCAAAAAAAATTTTCAAAATTTTCCAAAAATGGGATTTTTTAAAGTTTTTTTCTATATCTTCCCAACCGACATCGGGGAGCAAAAATGTCTATTACCAAAAAATTAAAAACACATCAAACTTTGTAAAAAATATAATTAATTTTTAATTCCAGCTTTGCGATTTGAGAAATTAAGGAAAAAATTGGAAAACCATAAAAAAATATTGGGTAAATTTTGAGAGACCCTGGTTCATGCAGTATTAAAGTTTTTATTTATTTATCTTTTTATCTTCACACAATTCCTTATAAAGTAGTCTTTCAGAAAAGTATAAATACTATAAGGAGTGAGATCGAAAAATTCTTAACACACAGTTTGCCTCACAACTTTTTTCGGAATCAATATTCAAATTTTTTCTTTTTTTTTTTTTTTGATCTAGTTATCATGGAAAAATACTTCAGTTATTATTTTT
This sequence comes from Protophormia terraenovae, assembly GCA_951394005.1. Lineage (NCBI taxonomy): Eukaryota > Metazoa > Arthropoda > Insecta > Diptera > Calliphoridae > Protophormia > Protophormia terraenovae. The sequence goes on along the minus strand of OX596077.1, from coordinate 37,927,040 downwards.
ATAACAACCATGTTAATTTGTCCTTATTTTCATCAAAATAAGTGACGAAAAAGATTTACGTTCTACAAGTTATTAAAAAATTTCAAAAAATCCAAATAGGTCTTACAAATAATTGGCCACAGAATTAAATGTCGTCCGTAAAACCGTTTCTAATGTTATTAAACAGTATCAGGAGAATTTGAATATTGATGTGAAACCTAGTTCGGTAAGAAAAAAGGACCACATGATATTGAGAAGGCCAGAAAATTGAAGGCATATTGAAAGGAACTCCAAACACATCTGGTAGAAAATCAGCTCAGTTTTCTCAGTGCTTCGACTATTTGGTGCGAAAATTTAAACCTAATGGGAAAGTTGATAACATATAAAGTTCAAAAAATTTCAAACTGGAATTCTGCAAAAAAAAAAAAAATTACAAGCCAAAAATAGGACTCGGAATTTAAAACCAAATTTCATACAAAAATACTAAAGCTGTATAATTGACGAAGAAACGTAGGTGCTGGCAAAATCTTCGCAGCTTGTGTCTCAAAAATTTTTATTGCTAATGCTCGAAGCAATGTTGGAGATAAGTTTAAGACCCAAAAGCAACAAAAATTTCTTACAAAATTCATGGTATGACAAGCTTTTTACAGTTGCGGCAAAACAGGAAAGTCATTTGATACATTCGGATCTATAAATATTAAAATATGCATAAAGGAATATTTGCAAAAAAAGACTTCTTCTTTTCTTAAGAAAGCACAACGTATCCACATATTTTTGGACCCATTTGGTATAATGTCACTACGGTAAGAAAGCTCTGGAGTGGTACCAAATCAATAACATAGTTTTAGTACCAAGAGAGGTCAATTTTCAAAATTGTCCATAGCTTAGACCAGTGGAGAGATATTGAGCTCTTGTGAAAAGTGAATTTAAGAGCACAATAAAAGTGTCCCAAAATACCGAAGATTTTAACAGAAGATGTGCACACTGTTCCAAAAAAGTGACTGAAGCAACTATCAAATCTCCAAAGAAAGGGTTTTCAAAAATGGTCCACAATTTTATAATTAGTGCTTAGAACCATCAAAATTTATATATATTTCTGTGATCTGTGCTAAATTATCAAATGATTAAAAAAATAATGAAAACTCTAAGATCAACCGTTTACAAGTTATTGAATATTATGTATGTTAAGAATTTTTCGATCTCACTCCTTATATGTTGCTTAAAAGATTTTGTTTATAACTCAAAAAGAACGTAACTACCTTTTTCTCAAAAAAAAAAAAAGACGTAATCAAACTGTGGCGCAGACATAAAGATTTATCTTCTGTAAAAATGTCGTATACATATCTCTTATGGTGATTGATTGAGAAGAGAATATGTCATTGATTTTTCTATTTTGATAGGAACTTTGAATGCGTTTTACTCCAAACTTGAAGTAAATAAACGATATGTTTTCTGCTTTCATTTAATCGAAAAAATATCCAATTTTTTAAAATAACTGGAAATTTAGATATTTTTTGGGAAACATCTAAATTTAAGAATAAACAAAAAACTTTGCGTTATATCTCCAAATTTTTGAAAATTTAAAATTTTTTTGCTATTTTCTAGCTATTTTTTTTAGTCCAATTTAGCGATATTTTTATGAAAAATGTTGGCAACAATGGTAGGTATATAAACAAAATTCTATGCATGTTGTATTGTTGTAATAAAGTGTTTAAAATAATCTAAATAAAAAGCATATTATCTACGATTTAAAATCTCTTTAGAATTTACAATATTATGGCAAAACAAGCAAATAAGTGTTGATTTTTTTTTAAATATTTCTGGCTGTTTTTCTTTTATATATATGTATATGTGTGTATTACTAAATAGAGCACAACAAAACATGTCGTTTATAAGCCAAAAAATATATATATTTTTTCAAAGAAATATAAAGAAAGGGAAATAAAATAGGAACTGAGATGCACAAACTTTTAATTTTTTTTTTTATTTCTAGGAGTTCAGTTGTTAAGTCTTAGGTCGTCGACTATTTTAGGGAGCTAACTTTCAGTTCTTATTTTTATTTTTGTAAATATATTTTGCTAAAATATTTCTAGGAGTTCAGTTGTTAAGTCTTAGGTCGTCGACTATTTTAGGGAGCTAACTTTCAGTTCTTATTTTTATTTTTTTAAATATATTTTGCTAAAATATTTCATTAAATATTCTATGAATTTTACTTAGTTAAATAAGAATTATTAAAATTTAAAGTTATAAGTTTGTTACTTAAAAGATTTATTTTATTTTTTGTTTGCTTTACAACTCTGGTTTCTAAAAGTATGTTAAACTAAAAGTGCAGTTTAACTATTGCTGTCATGCTAAAACACACTCCCCACACAAATACTCTTCAGATAAAATATTTTTTAATATAAAATCTACAAAATGATATGAGAAAATAAAATAGTTTTAGCATTATTTGACACGTGATTTTTAGCATTTTTAGGGAATTTAAAAAAAAAAAAAAAAAAAAGTGGAAAAAAAGAAATAGAAATATTTAAAATTAAACATAAATAATAAATAGAAAATAAAAACGAGAAAAGTATAATCGGTAAAGACCGTCCATATACCCTACACCATCAACATAATTTTATTTTTACTTATGTAAACCTTATTTGTGTTAAATATTAACATAATACTAACATTTCTGTCGGATTAATGCACTTTAAAGTGATTTTCGGGAGAAGGGTTTATATGGGAGCTATGGTCAATTAAGGACCGATCATTAAGTTTGGCAAACGGATTTGTGCTTATATAGAACTTATTTGTGCTAAATATAATTTAAATATTCCTATTTTTAAGGCATCTATAAGTGTTAAGACTCTATTCCGGGAGGACATTTGTATGGGGGATCATTGCCAATTTCAATAGCGTTTGCCGTTATACCAAAATAAACGTACATATGTGCCAAATTTCATCAAATTATCTTCAAAATTGCCACCTGCACTTTGTGCACAAGGTTTACATGGACAGACAACCAGCAAGCCGGCCAGCCAGACGGACGGACGGACATCGTTAAATGAACTCAGAAAGTGATTCTGAGTCTATTGTTATACTTTAAGGTGGGTGTTGGGATATTTTTTCTTTGCACAAACGAATAATACCCCAACCATCTTTGGTGGTGTAGGGTATAAAAAACACCATTTCATGTTTATTCTAAGAAAAGAAAAAAAAATCGAAGCATACTTTTTTATTCTAATAAATAACAAAAACAATAACATATGTTAAGGTTTTTCATATATTAAAATAAAAACAAAATGCTTTTTTTATTAAAATTGCTACAGATATTTATGCAAATTTAAGAGAAAAAAAGACAAAAACAAATTTTTTTTTTTTATTATAAAAACATTAAATTTTATAGAAAATGGTGCAACAACTACTATAAATTTAAATTTGTTATTTTTACTATTAAAAAAGAAAAAGAAATAAAGTATTGACAAAAATTTCCTAACCATAAATGATTATGTCATGTAATTAAAGTTAAAATTACTTTTTGTTACAAATAACCTCAAACAACAAACATATGGAACACGGGAAAAGAACAACATATGTGGGTTGTTTTTATTGTTGGCTTTAATCTTGTTGGTTTTTTTATAGGAAAGTTTTATGGCACATTTTCCATTTTTTTAAAAGTTGTTTTTCGTTTGTATTTTTCTTTTTTTTTAATTTTTGTGTTTATCATTCATATATGTTGTTTGTGCTGCAGCCAACCAATACAATCAACCAGCCTAAAAGTATTCTACAGTAATTTTATTTTATTTACAATTACCAACAGATAAATTTACAGAAGTAAATGCAAGTTAAACTGTTATTTGGTTGAAATTTTTTCAAACATTTTATTCATTGTTATGACTTTTAATGAGCTTAAAGTTGGGTTTCATTTTAAAAGGATTTTATACGATTCATTGCTTCTTTTATATTAAATTTTTTATATAGCATGAGGTATGATAATGTGTAGTCATTTTGTTAACTATCTTCAAAAGCATCTGTTAAAAAATAATGTATTTAAGCCAGTGATGGATAAAAATGTCGTAACCAAGACTCGCGAGATAGAAAATTTGACAAATTGCCCTTCACTGATTTAAGCATTTTAAAACCATAATGACATTTAAAATAAGAGTCAATGTCTCTGCCTAGTCCAAACAAAAATATTTGAACTTTTATTATAAAATTATAAAGTTAAGATTTAACAAGTTAGTTAGGCTGCTGTAAAAAAAAAAAAAAAAAAAAAAAAAATGAGGCAACTTTTATGTATTTTTATAACCTTCACATAAAATGAAAGGGTATATATTAGTTTGTCATTTTATACTAAAGTCTTTAAATATAAAATCAGGGCCGCAAATTGGAAAATATTCGTGATTTTTATGATTAAAAATAACTTATTAGAAATGTGCCAAAAGTGGCGCTTAATTTAATTTCAAAATGTAAAGTTTTGTAATAAAGTTGGGTACCGAATAAAAATAGACAAAATTACGTATCAATATCAATTAAAATCTTTAAGCTAGGTTGTGCTGTTTTCTTATAAGGAGCTGTCAAAGTTAAGAATTTTTTAAAATTTTTGAAAAATAGTAAAGAATTTAATTTTCATCAACTTTCAGTGTATTTATTTTAAATAAAAAGTATTTTAAGGTAAAAATTTAAAATGAAACCATCAACTTCAGATATTTAAGTGTAATTTTCTTCAAGTATTTGTAAATTATGTTTTGTCCTAATATTTTTGTTATTTTTTTTAAAAATTGTCCTAAAATACACAAATTTTCAAATTTTATGGAATGCAACTTAAAATGTTACAGAATGTTTGTTCTGAAAATTTTCTGAAAAATAGACATATTGTCCACTTTAATATTATGAAAAAAAAAAATCGTGCGCATGTATAGCCCGATTTGAGAAAATATTTTTTTTTTTTTTTTTCATAAAAACTCCAGTAAATTTCATACAAAAAACAGCCAGACATTTTCTTTACTTTATCAACCATTAAACAGTGGGGAAGAATAGAAATAAATCTGTAACTTCTAATCGGCTGGTTGGATTTGCATCAAATTTCACATAGGCGTAGTAGAGGACAGTATCATTTTGAGTTTAGAAACGGGATCCAATATAGGCATCAGGAGCGGAGCTATGGGGTTTCAAATTAGGGTACTAGTATCATGAAAAATGTTTAAACACTAGCGAATTTTTGTTCCTTACCCGATTTCCAAGATTTTTATATCGCCTTAAAGTCCTTGATAGATCCTTTAGAAAACCTGCTTGTATGTACTACTTATCTTATATATTTTTCGAGTTATATACATTTGAAATTTCAAAAATCTAAATTTTACAAGATCTTGCTTAAGATTTTTCCATATATAGCTAAATATTTTCAACCGATTTTATTATACTTTATGTAGTTGGTTAAAAAGCAAAATTATCTATCAAACAAAGGAAATTTTAAGTCGTTATCTTTATTAAACGATTTTGAATTGGCAAAAATTAACAAACAGACGGACAGATGGACGGACATTAGAATTCTTTCAAAAAAAAATCTTAAAATTAGAAAAAATATTTTTTTCTATTTCTCGATTAATATGAAAACCAAATGAAAGTATTAGAATTTTGATATCACCTTTCCCCGAATTAAGTGGAATTTTCGACACGTTTAACCCAAATGTATATACGGACGGACATTGCCATGTGGCCAAAAAATATCTTAGAATTCTAAAAATAAATTTTCTTTTTACTAACTAATAAATAGAAAAAATATTACATGATCATCAAAATTTGGATATCATCTTTTCCTGAATTAGGCGTCATTTTCGTTCCATTTAACCCAAATGTATAGACAGACGGACGGACATTACCATTCAGGCAAAAAACATCTTATAATTCTACAAATTAATTTTTTTACTAACTAATAAATAGAAAAATTAAACGTGATCATTAAAGTGTTGATATCACCTTTTCCTGAATTATGCATAATTTTAGACCCATTTTACTCTAATATATAGACGGACGGACAGAGATTACCTTTCTGCTAAAAAAAAAAAAAAAAAAAAAAAAAAATCTTAAAATTCTAGAATTGATTTTTTTTTAACTAACAATCAATAAAAAAAAATAAAAAACAAATTAAAACAATAAAAACAAATAAAAAATAAAACATGATCATTAAAATATTGATATCACCTTTCCCTGAACTAATCACCATTTTCGACCCCTTTTACCCCAATGTGTGTCGGTTGAAATGAATTTCTTTAAGCTCATAGTACAATAAATACATTTCTCTTTCGACATATATGTGGCATACAATTTCGAAAATCTTGGTATTGAATTTCAGCGAAGTCCGTTTAGGAATGGCGGAGTTATAAATAATTTTTTAGAACAGCATAAAAATTTTCCAATTTTCTTTGCTAAAATTTCATAATAATTTCTATTTCACATACAGTAATATATAAATGTTTTTTCTATTGGAAAGTTGTGGGAATAAATAGTCTAGAGTCTAGACTCTAGAGCAACGGTTCTCAAATGGGGGTCCGCGACCCACAAGGGGTCCGTACAGACATTCGTGGGGGGTCACGAAGAGATTCTGAAAAATCTTCTTGAACATAAAATTTTAGGTAAAAATTCTAATGAAAGCATGAAACTATTTAAAAATGGAAAGATATTTTTATAAAAAAAATCCCCAAATTAAGGACAGAAGTAATGATTTTTTAATGAGTTCTTTTAGGAGCCAACTTACATTAGCTGCAAGAAAATCGATGCAGAAACCCGATCTTCGATTGAAAATATTCTATTTGATAGAGAAAACAATGATCAAATAAAGAAAGTAATGCTGTCGAATGAAACAATATAAAGAAAACGATGTGGCGAGGAAAACGTTTAATTAAAAAGAAAAATAGTTCACTTTAACTTGATGAAACTATAAATTTTTCACTTTTATTTTTTGCAAGTTTATTATGCTAATAATTTTGTTTTTAAAGTCGTTTCAATGGTCTTTTGATATTTAATAATATCCTGTGTAATAAGATTATTTAAATTTGCTCGAATAGTGTGACTTCTCAATGCTAAGTACACAAAACATTTATTTCGTAGAGAAAGTTGTGGGCTGTAAAAATTAATTTTGCTTAAACGACTTTATAATTCAAAGGCGTAAAAATCCTTTCAATATGAATATTGATAAAATACCAAATTCATTTCAAAAAGTGTTAAAATGTAACTCATGGTTTAAATCTTTATTCTTAATCTGCAGATTTAAAAGCATTTTAGTTTAAATATGGCAAAGTTTATCCGTTTGTTGGCTCCGAAGTTCTAAATGTATTAGAACAATTTTCATCAACACACATTTTTATGTGGAACTGTCATATTCGCTCTTATGTCCATCAAAACTAAAGTATCGAACTTTTGTTTTCTCAGAGAATGATATTAGATATGCATTATACGAAAAGGTCTCTTAATATTAAAGAAATCATGGAGCAGAAATAACGTAGCAATTATTAATATTATTTTATCGTTACACGATCGCCAGGAAATAAAATATTATAATAATAAAAAATGACACATAAATACGATTATTTCCGCTCCCTGATAAAAATTCAAAATCTGGCTCCGTTAGGATTTGTAGGACGAAAAGTTACATAAGTAAAACAAATTTTAACTTTCTACCATGTCTGGGAGCATTAGAAAGTTCTGGAAAGAGAAAAAAATGCTTAGAAAATGACACATAAATCCGCTTATTTCTGCTCCCTGATAGAAATTTCAAAATCCGGCTCCGTTAGGATTTGTAGGACAAAAAGTTACATAAGTAAAACAAATTTTAACTTTCTACCATGTTTGGAGTCTTCAGAAAGAAAAAAAAGGCTTAACAAATTATATATAGATAGAAGATAGATAACATCTTATCTTATTTTTTAACTAGTCAAAGTTGGAGTGGGTCGCGCTTCCATTACAATGTCAAAAGAGGGTCGCGAAGCAAGATCTTGTGAGAACTCCTGCTTTAGAGGAAGTTTTCTAGACTACAAACCGTTAAGCCTGAGTTGGTATCCCTAGGACTCCTTGTAAATTTTAGTTTTTCCTAAAATATTCATTATAAAGAAATTTATTTGACAAGAATTCCCAGGCACGATTTGATGTATTTTTTCTTATAAAAAAAATATTATTTAGATTTGAGTTATTATTTTAGTTATTTAAAATTTTTATTAAAAGTGTAATTTGTTTGATTTTTAAGAGTTTAAACAACAACAGCGCTTTCCAATGACTTTGTCATGGCAAGTTAATCAAACAACTAACTTTATAAAGTTTTAAATATCACCACGGTAATATTATGTATTAAGTTTTGTCAAAAAATTCGAATATAATAAGTACTCAGTACTCATCAATACCTAATAGGAGATTGAGTGATTGCATTATTTTTTAGTTATTGAATTTGTAATTTGTGATATTTTCATAATGACTGAATATGGGAACATGTTTGTACGATAAGTAAAATTTTGTACATTTAGAAGTGAATAAATACTACATTTAGTTTGAATATATATTTATGAAGAGTAGCTTGATTGTTATGTGAGTGAATGTTTCATTATTGTGATTTAGTTTTGTTGTTGTAACACCTTATCTTGTTGTGACCTATATGTAGGACATTGGGAATATAGTATGCTATGTATTTTCCATAGAGGATTTTCTCTCAATGAAGCTTTAGCGTTGATAGAGGATGATGATATAGATGTGGATAATATTACTATAATCCCACCCAATAATGCATGTGGAGACATCACAGACGAAGATTCCGGCGATGAAGACTATGTCGATATAAATAGTTTGCCGTCTTCGGTTATGCAAAATGAGTGAATGAATTTGTAAAAAAATCAATTGTGCTAATGATTGGGACACAGAGGATGATATCCCCTTTCTCAGATTAGAGGTAACTTGTCTAAAAAAGCGAAGAAGTTGAAGAAAAATAAAAAATATCACTATGTGAAGACAGACTTGTCTATCAATAATGATATTTTTGAAAAACCTGAGGATGGTATCAACTTAGATGAGGTAAATCCTACTTCCCTTTTTTTTGCTCTTTTTTTGATGATGAGCTAGTAGGAAAAATTACGAATGAGACAAATCGGTACGCATCACAAAAGAATAGCAACATGCGCGTCAATATAACCGAAATTAAATGCTTTCTTGGAGTGATTTTGCTTAGCGGATATGTTCATCTGCCTAGAAGAAGAATGTATTGGGAACGCTCGAAAGACTCCAATAACGAACTAGTTTCACAAACGATAGCAAGAAAGAAATTTGAGTTTATTTTGTCCAATATTCATTTCCATGATAACAACTTCCTAGACTTGTTCTTTCTCTGATAAGTTCGCCAAAGTCAGGCCACTCTTCGCGTATCTGAATAAAAAGTTTATGGAAAACGCTTATGTTGAAGAGGAACACAGCGTAGATGAAGCCATGGTTCCGTACACAGGTAGACATGGTTGGAAGCAGTATATTCGTTATGGCTTCAAATTCTGGGTAGGTACGACTCGTCAAGGATATATAAACTGGTTTGAGCCTTACCAAGGTGCTTCCACAAATATTAGTGAAACCTACAAGGACCTGGGTTTTGGAACATCTGTCGTACTTGAATACGCAGACGCCTTGCGATCAAAATGGAAGGAGCATAAATTTCATTTGTTCTTTGATAACTTTTTTTCTTCCATAGCTTTGTTAGAAAATCTGGAGAAAAATAATATGTATGGCACTGGAACCATTAGGGAAAACTGCATTCCTGGAAGTACTTTGCGCGAATCTAAGGAGTATTGTTCTAATGCAATCGCAGTGAGTCCCCTGGGATATGTTAAGCGGTACTCCCAAAAAGAGAAGAAATGTATTCAAGTCGAACAGCCCCGAATTGTGAAATATTATAATAGAAGCATGGGCGGAGTCGATCGTTCCGATCAGAACATAATCTTATACCGCACTGCTATAAGAGGAAAGAAATGGTATTTTCCCCTCATTACACACTGTGTGGATATGGCGGTGCATAATGCCTGGCAGATTCACAAGCATAATGGCGGAACTATGAATCAATAGTCTTTTAGGAGAAGTATCGCGAGTACTCTACTTGTTCAAAATAAAAGAGATTCGGTTTACCAAAGGAGTCATCCATCGCTAAGCCTTAATAATAATTTGCGTTATGATCGATCGGACCATTGGGTCAGTTCACAGGAAAAACAAACAAGATTTGAATCCTGTCATCAAAAAACCTTAACTAGATGTCAAAAATGTGACATAGGATTACATGTAAAATGTTTTGTGTCGTATCACACCCAGTGAATCATATGCCCAATGTCCTATATAGAGGACCGCTCCAAAAACCACTTTTTACCAATAAATCTTTAAAACTTATAATTGCACTGTGTTTTATTTCTCATTCGCTTTCAAAATAATATAAAAGTATTTTTAAAATGATCATGATGTAGCAATGGGCATATCTGGGTTAATTTTCTAATCGGATTAAATTTTTTTTAAATAAATTAACAGCTCTTAAAAAATAAAAATAAAATAAAGAACAATGAAAGATTTGTCTATAAAAATATAGAAATAAAACAAGCGCGAATATATTCGGCCCGGCCGAATCTATATACCCACCATCAAAGTAGGTAGTAAAGTGGGCGGACCACGCCCATTTTTTGTTTCCGACTTTACATTGGTCCTTGAACTATGTGAACACAATTTCGTTGATTTTCACTTTATATGGGAGGTGGGCGTTAAAGTACGTGCTTTTATTGAAGAAATATCAGCAGAAAAGTATTTCACGGACACCCTGTGTTTCTAGTTTTTAGCCCATAACCCATTTTCAATACCAAACAAACCTTATATAAGATAAATATTTGTGCCAAATTTCGTCTCCCTACGTTGCTCCGTTCGAGCTCTATCCTGTTTTCAACAGACGGATAGACAGACGGACAGACGGACGGACATAGCTAGATCGACTCAGAATTCAACCAGGACCCAGAAAATATATACTTTGTGGGATCTTAAATGATTCCTTCGACATGTTACACACGGATTGACAAAATCAATATACCCCCCATCTTTTTGATGATGGGTATAATAAACAATTAAAATAAATCATAAAAAGTCATTCTCCAAAAATTTTCAGCTCATTATATCTATTTAAGGAAAATTAGTAATAATAAAATCAATTATTCAAGTTATTAATATTATCATTTTAATGACTGGAGCAAAATCAATTAAAAATTAATTAATATAAGCAATTTCGTAATTGAAGTCCATTTTTATTTTTTTCTGTGTAATGGTATTTTTAATTTTTTGAAATTATTTATAAACATTTTTGTTTCATATCTACATAAAAGAAATAAAATTATAAAAAGTTTCCTCTAAAAAAAAAAAAAAAAAAAAAAAAATAACTAGAAAATAATATTGCAATAAAAATAAAAACAAAATTATATAAAATTTGTGTATTATCGTGTGAATTACTTAAGTATTTTTCCAACGAAATTTTTGACATAACAATTAAAATACGTATTATTTTATATTTGAAAAATATAAATATTTTTCGTGCTCGTCTAGAAATACCTTAAGTGCACATGATAATATATCACATATTTTCCAAAAATATTTTAATCACAATATGAGTAATCGATTACACTGGTCGACAAAAAAAAAATCCTCCGTCAAACATGAATAGTTGAACGTGATGCATTTTGATGTGCTAAACACGAATGAATCTGCTTTCAGTTTTTTTCCTTCAGGTCTGGATTTTTTTCAATGGGCGTGTCTAATATTTCGCCCATAGTAAGGCCATTACTCTAGTATATTACCTTATAACTTAAGAACGGACTAAAAACATCCTCAAATCTCCCAAATATTACTTTTTTATGTGCTCAATAGTTTCGATGTTATATTGAAATAAGTGTCCAAAAAAAATCTTTTTCATGAAAATTTTTAGATTTTTTTGTTACTAAAATTTCTTTTAATAAATGAAAACATCAAAAATGTTTCAGTTTATCATCTTGTAACGTGTAGTTACAAATATTAAACCACCAACATATTAACATATTGTAACTACTGTAGTAGTTACAATACATATGAGAATTTATAATTCTCATTTAGTTTATGTTAATTTAAACATAAATAGTCAAGATTACGACAACACAGGGGAGCAAGAACCGAAGTACCGATCTTGTTATACTTTGATCTTAGGGAACAAAGTATCACCAGACACGACCGAAGTTCTTTCTTCCGAACCGTAGCCGAATCCGTAGTTAGCCGACCGAGAGCCGAAGAATTTATCTCGTCGGATTGTAGTAGAACCGTAGTTAGCCGATTGAGAGCTGAAGAATTTATCTCATCGGATTGTATTTAGTTTGTAAAATAGCTCATACGATCTTAGTTAGCCGACAGAGAGCCGAAGCATTTATCTCGTCGGATTGTATTTAGTATTGCATACGATCTTAGTTAGCCGACAGAGAGCCGAAGCATTTACTCGTCGGATTGTATTTAGTAGTGCATACGATCTTAGTTAGCCGAAGCATTGTATTTAGGAGTGCGTAAGATCCTAGTTAGCCGACAGAGAGCCGAAGCATTTATCTCGTCGGAGTGTATTTAGTAGTCCATACGATCTTAGTTAGCCGATAGAGTGCCGAAGCATTTATCTCGTCGGATTTATTTCGTAAACTAGTTCATACGATCTTAGTTAGCCGACAGAGAGCCGAAGCATTTATCTCGTCGGATTGTATTTAGTAGTGCATACGATCTTAGTTAGCCGACAGAGAGCCGAAGCATTTACTCGTCGGATTGTATTTAGTAGTGCATACGATCTTAGTTAGCCGAAGCATTGTATTTAGGAGTGCGTACGATCCTAGTTAGCCGACAGAGAGCCGAAGCATTTATCTCGTCGGAGTGTATTTAGTAGTCCATACGATCTTAGTTAGCCGATCGAGAGCAGAAGCATTTATCTCGTCGGATTTTATTTTAGAGACGAAACCCGTAGTTAGCCGATTGAGAGTTGAAGAATTTGTCTCGTCGGATTTAATCTTGTTAACCAACCTAAGAACTAAAATTTCCAACCCTATTCTTTCCCCTCATAGATAGATATCATTTCGTCGTTGTTCTTGTCACAAGGAAGCTCTGTGGTAACAATCAAAGGAAGCAGACCTTTGAAGAAACTGGACAGACTGAGTATACCCCAGCTGGAAACTAAACTGCATTACAATCTTTATCTTAAAGCATGTATCTTCAAAATTGATGCAGAAATCTAAATTTTATTCACAGTTAAGTAAAAATACCCATGTTACATACAATTGGGCAGAAATATAGAGGTGGGCAAAAAAAATTATTCTTTTTATTTTTTTTTTGAAATAAAAATAGGTGGACTAGGTGGATTTTGACGAGTTAAACAAGAATATGCATTCACTTTTTTTCTATCATGTACTGATTTTTTTTAGGTGTAGGACTAATATCATCACCTTATTCAGCGGTCACACTATAAAATTCGAGAATGGTTTGTCAAATTTAGACTATAACTCAAGAAATGTTTACACGATATTGATAAATGATACACCGAAAGATGCATACGAAAATTGTCTTCAAGGTATGTTAATAATATTTTTTATTCGCTCAAGAATTTCAGAGTTATTGATCAAAATTTTCACCATTAAAAAAAAATCGAATTTTTTCGCTATTAATTACCGAATAACTATGGATATATTAACTGAACAAAAAAGTATGTAAATTCAGCTTAAAGACAATTTAAGAAGCTATATATTGGAATTTAATTTATCTTAATAGGACAAACCGTTCTCGAGTTATACAAGTGTGACTGCCTAAAGGCGGGGTCATAGTAGTCATGCCCATAAAAAAAATCAATACGTGATAGAAAAAAATATTTAGTACGTTAAATTCCATCAAATCTACTTATTTTTTTATCTAAGACAAAAAAAAAAGAATATTTTTTTTTGCCCACTAGTGTATCTCCACTTAACTGTAGGTATGCATGGGTATCCTAACTTAACTGTGAATGCCATCAAGATTTGTGATACGTGGCTTTATTTACTCTTACTTTTACCAGCTTTGAGATAAAGATGATAAACTGAAACATATTTGATCATTTCACTTTTAAAAAGAAGTTATAGTGAAAAAAGAAATCTTGAATTTAAGGAGTGAGATCGAAAAATTCTTAACATACATAATATTCAATAACTTGGAAACGGTTGATCTTAGAGTTTTCATTATTTTTTTAATCATTTGATAATTTAGCACAGATCACAGAAATATATGGTTCTAACCACTAATTATAAAATTGTGGACCATTTTTGAAAACCCTTTCTTTGGAGATTTGATAGTTGCTTCAGTCACTTTTTTGGAACAGTGTGCACATCTTCTGTTAAAATCTTCGGTATTTTGGGACACCTTTTTTGTGCTCTTGAATTCACTTTTCACAAGAGCTCAATATCTCTCCACTGGTCTAAGCTATGGACAATTTTGAAAATTTACCTTTCTTGGTACTAAAACTATGTTATTGATTTGGTACCACTCCAGAGCTTTCTTAAAGTAGTGACATGATACCAAATGGGTCCAAAAATATGTGGACACGTTGTGCTTTTTTAAGAAAAGAAGAAGTCTTTTTTTGCAAATATTCCTTTATGTATATTTTGGTATTTATAGATCTGAATGTATCAAATGACTTTCGTGTTTTGCCGCAACTGCAAAAAGCTTGTCTAATAGTAAGAAATTTTTGCTGCTTTTGGGTCTTAAACTTATCTCCAACATTGCTTCGAGCATTAGCAATAAACATTTTTGAGACACAAGCTGCGAAGATTCTGCCAGCACCTACGTTTCTTCGTCAATTATACAGCTTGAGTATTTTTGTATGAAATTTGGTTTTAAAGTCCGAGTTCCATTTTTTGGCTTGTAATTTTTTTTGCAGAATTCGAGTTTGGAATTTTTTGAACTTTATATGTTATTAACTTTTCCATTAGCTTTAAATTTTCGCACCAAATAGTCGAAGCACTGAGAAAACTGAGCTGATTTTCTACCAGATGTGTTTGGAGTTCCTTTCAATATGCCTTCAATTTTCTGGCCTTCCCAATATCATGTGGTCCTTGTTTCTTACCGAACTAGGTTTCACATCAATAGTCAAATTCTCCTGATACTGTTTAATAACATTAGAAACGCCAATTATTTGTAAGACCTATTTGGATTTTTTGAAATTTTTTAATAACTTGTAGGACGTAAATCTTTTTCGTCACTTATTTTGATGAAAATAAGGACAAATTAACATGGTTGTTATTATAAATAATAACTGAAGTATTTTTCCATGATCAAAAAAAATTTTGAATATTGATTCCGAAAAAAATTATGAGGCAAAATGTGTGTTAAGATTTTTTCGGTCTCACTCCTTAACATGAAAAATTTTATTTCGGACACTTATTTCGAAATATCTCCTAAACTATTGAGCGGATATAAAATTTGTTTGTAGAACGACTTAAAGTCAATTTTATTCCACATATTTTGGTGTATTATTTATATAAATCGTGCATACCGTTCTCGAGTTATAGTGAAATATACTCTGCTTATTTAGGGCGCAATATTAGACACGCCCATACAAAAAATCTCGACCTGACGGAAAAAACTGAAAGCAGATTCGAGTTTAGCATACGGAATTCCATCTAGTCCACATATTTTTTTAAAAAGGAGCACGAAAAATGTTTTTTTGTCGACCAGTGTAATTATCATATACTCATATCATATTCTTGAAAATTCGTCTTTATTTCAATTCTCCTACCAACATGTTGCAAAATACAATTTAAAGGATATAAATAATCAGAATTGTTACAAAAAAATAAATAAATAAATTGCATTTATTACCAATAAAGACCTTTTTTCCTTGTCATCACAAATAATGGATGGAAATAATGACTTTTATGTATATTAATTTTTATTTTCTTTTGGAGTTTTCATTGTTTCACAGTCAGCTGCCTTAAAATGTATTGATTTCAATCAGGAAAATGTCAATGGAGCGAATAATATGTATTTTTAATTAATTATAAAACAGGAAAAGAGAAAAAAGTACAAAACAACAATTTAGCTGAAATTTTATTTGACCTTTAAAAGGCTCTCTGAGTAGTAGCTCGAAATGGACGGATGGACCAACATAATTAAATCGAAAACTAACTGATTATTATTTTTTTTTTTTTTTTTGTTGGTGTTACAAACATCAGCACAAACAGCTTATGCATTTTCGATCTATAGAGGTGTAGGGTACAAATATATGTAAATATTTATAGTGAAGCTAAATCCAGGAATTGCATGTTAAGTTAGCCATACGGACGGATGGACAGACATCACAAAGTGTACTAGGTAAGTGATTTAAAATAAAATGAAATACTTAAATGAGAGTAAAAAGGATCACTATATTTGGGTATTACAAACATCAGTATAAACACATTATGTATGCTTTACCGATCTATAGAGGTGTTAAATATAAAAGTGTAGCTAAATATAGAATTTGCATATAAAGTCTGTCAAACGGACGATTGGACAGACATCATAAAATTGAATAAATAACTAATTTTAAATCAATTGGAATAGTTAAAGAGAAGTAAAAAGAAAAGGATCATTACTACTGGGTGTAACAAACATCAGCAAAATGCTTTATTTTTTTTTTTAATTCAGAAGCTAAATCTAGAATTTATTTAACAAACCAGCTATAAGGACAGATGGACGGACATTATTAAATTGTCTAAAGAAGGAGAATTTGATTTCAATTGAATACTTAAAGAAGAGTAAAAAGTAGCATTATATTTGGATATTAAAAACATCAGAATAAAATCATAATACTTCCCCATTTAAAAGTAAAATTACACATAAATACACCTGTGGAGCTAAATTATTCATTTCCACATGAAGCCAGACAGACGGACGGATGGGGAGACATTATTAATTTGATTAGGAAGAATTTTCTTTGGAATTCTTAAGGAGAGAAAAAATTATATGTATACTATGTCAATATGTATAAAAAGTAGTATACAAATAAATATATCAAAAGAGCTAAATCTAGGATTAGCACGTGAAGCCTGTCATACTGAAGTAAAATAGACTAGTAATATGATTTTGAATCAATTGCGATACTTAAAAAAGGGTAAGAAGAAACAATATTTGTGAATGTTATCAACATTAATACAAATTCATGCTATTTTGTACATCTAACGAATAAAACCAGTCAGACGGATTGGCAGGCATCTTTAAGTCTACTAGGAAAGGTTTAAAATCCCTTTCCTAGTCGATGTAAATATTAATTGAATTATTTAAAGAAGATAAAAAATAATATTTCTTTTTGGTGTTATAAACACAAATGTATAATACTTTCCAATCTAAAGAGTAGGGTCTTGACTATAAACTAGTCAATAGTATTGACAAAGTATAAACTTTTCTATAGTCTTGACTATAGACTTGTCTATCATCTTGACTATAAACTAGTTTATAGTCTTGACTATAAACTAGTCTATAGTCTTAACTATAAACTAGTCTATAGTCTTGACTATAAACTAGTCTATAGTCTTGACTATAAACTAGTCTATAGCCTTGACTATAAACTAGTCTATAGTTTGACTATAAACTATCCCATAGTCTTGACTATAAACTAGTCTTGACTATAAACTAGTCTATAGTCTTGACTATAAAATAGTCTATAGTTTGATTATAAACTAGCCTATATCTTGACTATAAATTTGTCTATAGTCTTGACTATAATCTTGACTGCAAACTTGTCTATAGTATTGATTATAAACAAGTCTATAGTCATGATTATAAACTAGTCTATAATCTTGACTATAAATTACTATATAGTTTGATTATAAACTAGTCTATAGTCTTGACTATAGAATTGTCTATCATCTTGACTATAGAATTGTCTATCATCTTGACTATAGAATTGTCTATCATCTTGACTATAGTATTGATTATAAATAAGTCAATAGTATTAACTATAAACTAGTCTATAGTCTTGACTATAAACTTGTCTATAGTGTTGACTATAAACTTGTCTGTAATCCTAACTATAATCTTGATTATATACTAATCTATAGTCTTGACTATAAACTTTTCTATAGCCTTGACTATAAACTTGTCTATAAACTTGTCTATAATCCTGACTATAAACTAATCTATAGTCTTGACTATAAACTTGTCTATAGTCTTGACTATAGATTAAAAATTCAGTCAAACGGACGGACGGACAGACATTATTAAATCGACTAGAAAGTTAATTCTAAATCAATTAGAAGACTTAAAGGAGAGAAGGAAAACAATAATATGTTTATCAAAAGTATTTTTACATTTATATAGCAGAATTTTTCATTTATCAGTTTATTCTGACAAAATATTCCTTAAAATATTTCTTTAAATTTATATGAAGAACAAAGAACTAAGGAATCATCTTTTTAATATAAATATTTTCATTGATATCAAAATAAATATTTTTTCATATTAAAAGTTCGTTTTTAAAAACAACAAATTTTTGTTTTCTATTTATTTATACACTTTAATTCCTCACAATACACATATGCATATATACAAGAAACAGAGTAGGCTTTTATATAAATATAAAATATTTATGTTATTATAACAATAACAAGAAAAATAATAGCTTGTTAAACTGATAGTGTACATAATAAGATATACATTAGGGCTATAATAAATTTTACCTCAGGGGACTTATTCCCGAAAAACGAAAGAAAGTCGAAGCAAAAAATTCAAAATTCAAGCGTAAATATATTTTTGCTGTTGCATTGGGATTATTGATTTCCAAACTTTATCGCGTTTTGTGGGTGAACTTTTTTGACAACCGCAAAAAAGTAATACCATTTTTAAAATAATTTTCAATGGCATATTCGACTATGCTAGGACCAACCATTTCAATATTTGCAAAAAAATGTTAAAAAGTTATAGCCCTAGTATACATACATGTAAATATACTCACTCTAGAAATGGGCATTATGATTCAGATTTTAATTACGCAAAAACTATAAAACTTATTAAATTTTATCTGGAATAAAACTTTCCACGCATTTCTCATTACTGCCCCCCAAAAGTATGCACCGAGTCAAACATCAAATAAAATAATTTGTTTTAAAATAACTACTACTAACTTTAACATAAATCATATTTTTGTTTGATATTAAATTGTAATGTTAAAATCGACATTCACAAATTATATATTTAATTTGGCGTCAGCCTATTTTATAAAAAAAAAAATATATATATATATATATATATAAATACATACATACAGACAAATATATTTAAACATATGTATGTATGTAAAAATTTAAAACACCGATTTTATTTAATTAAAATCCAACAAAGACAAGAGCGAAGTTTATATATTAAGTACACATTTTAACAATTTTATATGTATGTATGTACTTTATTATGTATGTATTTCATTTATTTTTATATTGGTGGCCTTACCACTTGATACTGGTATATAAAATTTCAATTTATTTTTATATGTATGTGTGCGTTAGGGTGATTTTATGGCACAAAGTATATACTTAATAAATTTATAATTATAATAAAGTTTATTATGTTTAATAATAAAAAATAAAAAGTAAAATAAAAAGTAAACCATGTTTTAACATTTTAATGGTTTTAACATATGTTCATACGAGGTTGGAACTAAAAGTGCAGTAAAACAAATGGGGTAGAAGTGGGAGCATTCGACATAGGGGTACATGAAAGCCCTTTGTTTAATGGTTTTAACATATGTTCATACGAGGTTGGAACTAAAAGTGCAGTAAAACAAATGGGGTAGAAGTGGGAGCATTCGACATAGGGGTACATGAAAGCCCTTTGTTTTTTTTTTTTTTTTTTTTTATAAAAAAAAACAAAAAAAATCTATATTTATATTCTTACAGCCTTAAATAAATATAAATTAATATTTAAGCATACATGTTTTCCTTAAAAACAGTATGATCAAATTAAATTTAATATTATTATTTATTGTTTAAGAATATAATAAGAATATAATATATTTTATTCTTATTACCTTTTGGTTTATTTAAATTAAAATTACACAAACAATATTTTAATTTTTATTGTGGTTCATTATTATACGTCGCAGTCAGCACCAAAGTAAAACTGTTTTTTATCTTTTTTTTACTGTTTATGAAATTAATTTATTATAATCTCTTATTATTATAGGTCAAGAGTAAAAATAATAACAATAAAAAAAAAAATACAGAAAATATTTAAGCCTGTTAAACTGCAACAGTAAAACAAAAGAAAATACACAGTGGGAAATATATATTAAGAGGCAAAAATTTTTCCTGAAACCCCTTTAAAACACCAAAAAATCGTAAAAAAAAAATTCCAAAATGAAAAAAAACCGTGAACAAACAATTTTCTTAAAAAAAAACACCACAATGAAAAATTTTTAATACTAAAAAAAATCGCTAAAACGAAAAAAAAACGCCAAAACGAAAAAACAACTAACCAAAAAAAAAAAAAAAAATAATAATAATAAAAAATCGCCAATGTAGATAAATACATGAAGTGAATAATCGCCAAAACGGAAAAAAATTTCCCAAAGGGAAAAGTCAGCAAGCTTTAAAGTCCTTAACGGAGAAAGTAACCAAAAAAGTAAATACCAGAGAAACAAAAAAAAAAAAAAATCGCTAAAACTAAAAGAAATTTCTAAAGCAATAAACATCGGCAAAACCAACAAATTTACGAAAAAAAATCGATAAAAAGAAAAATAAAAAGAAATCACCAAAACTGGGAAAAATCATTAAAACGAAAGAAAAAACGCCAAAATGGAAAGAAAAACACACCAAACGGAAATAAATTGTCAAAAGGAGGAAAAAAATAAACAAACTAACTATAAATATATATATATATATATATATATATATATATATATATATATATATATATATATATATATATATATATATATATATATATATATATATATATATATATATATATATATATAAATGTCAAAAAGAAAATAATTGAAAAACAAAACAAAATCGCTAATAATAATGAAACCAAATAATGAATTAATGAAATCAAAGGAAGGCGAAAAAACGGAAAGATAAAAAAAAAAAATATCCAAAAGAGAGAACGAAAAAAAAACGCCAAAATGAGAAAAAAAATTAAAACACAAAAAAAAAGGTCGTGAAAATGGAAAGAAAAATTTCCAAAGCAAAAAAAAAAAAATCTCCAAAAGAGAGGACGAAAAAAAATCGCCAAAACGAGAAAAAAATAAAACACAAAAAAAGATCGTGAAAATGGTAAGAGAAATATAAAAAACGAAAAAAAAAAAAAAAAAATATAAATCGCAAAAAGTCGCCAAAAATAACAAAACAAATCTTAAACAGAAAAAAAATCCCAAAAATGAAATGAAAAAAGCATGAATCAATATAAAAAAAAGCGCCGAAACGAAAAAAAAATTTAAAACGCTTAAAAAAAATCAAAATGTAAAAAAAAATCATCAAAATGGGGGGAAAAAATAAAGAAAAATCAAACTAAAAAGTCGTCAAAATGGAAAAAGTCGCCAAAAAGGAATAAAAAAAAAAAATATTAAACAAGAAAACAAAAAAAAAAAAATATTGCCAAAACCGCAAAAAATAAACGACAAAATAACAACGATTTTCGACAAAACGAAAAAATCGCCTAATATAACAAAACAAATCTTAAACAGAAAAAATCACAAAAATAAAAATATTAAAAACAAAAAGTTACCAAAACGAAAAAATAAAAATCGTAAAAATACAGTAGGGCCTCGATTATCCGTGATTCGATTAACCGGCAATGTCGATTATCCGGGAAAGAAAATTTGTAATTGTTGTCTTTTTTCTTCCATCCATCCATTTAATTTTTTTTTCCATCGAATAAGTGTGATTACCTCTATTATCCGGGATTCTAAGCATAATTATTTTCGATTGCTTTGGAACAATCAAACACAATGAAAATATGAATTTGAAAAAGAAGAAACAAACAACATTAAATGATTTTTTTAAGAAGCTACGTAAATGAAACCCTTATGTTTTTTTCACTGTTTTTTTTCCAAAGTTATTATTTTTCCCTTATATTATTTAAACATTTATATTATGTCCCTCAATAATTGAATTATATATGTAAATAAAAAAATGTTTTAAAAATACTACTCAAAATTTGTACTCAATTACTTGATTATCCAGAATGCTTCCGGTCCCAACCATTAGGGATAATCGAGGTCTCACTGTATATTACTAATTGAAAAAAACAAAATGCATCGAAAAAATGTAAGAAAAATCGACAAAATGGAAAAAAGCGACTTACAGAAAAAAATAATAATAATAACTAAATGGAAACAAATTACAAAACGGAAAACAATCACAAAACGAATTAATTACAATAAACGAACAAAAAATAGTCAATAAATAAAAAACTAAAAAAAAAATCACCAAAACAAGAAAAAAAAAAACAAAATAAAAAAAATGTTTGAATGGGAAAAATGCGCATAGGAACTAGCTTCCCCCCAACAAATAAATTGTGAATTTATTCAAAGTAACGATCGCGACTATGAGCACAATATTAAAATTGAGGGGAAAAAAACGCCAAAATGCAAAAAAGTAAAAAAAAATCACATAACAAATTCAATATGCAAAAAGAACGCAAAACAATCAAATATATTGCCAATGTGAAAAAATCAACCAAACGAAAGAAAAAAACGCCAAAAATTAAAAAAATCGCCTAAACAAAAGAGAATTTTTTTTTTTAAGTATTAGGAAAGAGAAAAAGTGTTATATTGTTTAAACACGCAGGTGTTTTGTTTTTATATCTTCAAGTATTTTGATTTTTTAGAAAAATGATGAAGACAATTTTACAATAATAATTTTGAGTATATTTTGTTTGATTTTGTTTAATAAACCCATTCGCAGATTGTTCGATAATATTTGATTGCTACTTAATTTTGTTGTATTAAAAAAAATAATAATAGAATTCACAATAGTAAATCGCATATATTTTTTTATACCATTATGAACCTTCTGGATGTCCATCCATATGTCTGGCATAAAGTTAAATGGATTTCAATGTTTTCTTTGCGGCTACATCCGCAAATA
This sequence comes from Protophormia terraenovae, assembly GCA_951394005.1. Classification (NCBI taxonomy): domain Eukaryota; kingdom Metazoa; phylum Arthropoda; class Insecta; order Diptera; family Calliphoridae; genus Protophormia; species Protophormia terraenovae. The sequence goes on along the minus strand of OX596077.1, from coordinate 37,903,941 downwards.
AAATTTTGAAATTCGTATGCAAAATTATCATCCTTTAAATTTATATATGTATACACATATATATTTATATTATATATATATATTTTTTTTAAGTTTTAAGCCACTTTAAAATTATGGGCTTAAATTTAATAGTATTATATTAAGAAAAAAAAAACACAGACATTTCCTTTTAATGGGTTTTATATCAAAAGTTATAACAATTGATGCTTAATGCCTGCCACGCATAAACATAAGTAACTTATGCATTACACACATATATACCCATTATAACTAACTAAATATTCAGATAGTGAAGTATACATGTATTGAAACCAAACAACATCACGTTTCAATGAAATGTTTTATAGTTAAATCTATCAAACAACAGCTGCAATGCATTACAACTACTTACTTCAATACAACTATAAAGTAGCAACGCAAAATTTACAAATAATGCGATATTATACATATAACACAGCAAACAATTAGATGTTACTTTTAAGGCACTTATGGTAGTAAAACAATAGAAATTTAGAATCGTGGATTTATATGATAAGTTTGAATCAAATATGTACTAAGCCTCTAACCCCCTTTTTTTGCATTGACTCTAGTTCTCGCGATTAATCGCGATTTGTAAAATTAAATAGGCTGCACTATATATTGAAGCATATCTCGAAAACGACTTCTATGATTTTGTTCAAAAAAATTTCAAAAAATATTTAGACTTATATGAAACTTATATGTGCCAAATTTGATTGAAATATTTATGATCGTTAAACCCTTTTCCGGGAGGACATTTGTATGGGGGCTAGGTGAAATAATGGACCGATCATAACCGATTTCAATAGGCTTCGTCCCTTAACATAAACTGCCAAATTTCTTTAATTTTTGCGCAAAATTGCGACTTAGTTTGATTACAAGGTTTACATGGACGGACAGACGGACGGACATCGTTAAATCGACTCATAAAGTGATTCTAAGCCGATTGTTATAAGTCAAGGTGGGTCTTAGACCAATATTTTTGGGGTGTTACAAACATCAGCACAAACGCATAATACCCTTCCCACCTATGGTGGTGTAGGGTATAATTAATTAATAAAAAAATTCTAACTTATCAAATACGGAACCAATTATATATATATATATATATATATATATATATATATATATATATATATATATATATATATATATATATATATATATATATATATATATATATATATATATATATATATATATATATATATATATATATATATATATATATATATATATATATATATATATATTACTTCTTTTGTAAAAATCCTGGTCTTTCTACAAAAAATTCAAAAATCTTCAAAATATGTATAAAAAAAAAAAAAAAAAAAAAAAAACACTTGTGAGTTTAAAATTCAATACATTTTATTTACCCCCCAGAAAAAAAAGAATTTAAAAAGTCATGCTTTTCACATTGTGTTGTCATTGGAAGGAAGTACTTAGTGGTGAAAAAGAGCTGCAGTAGTTCTTTTTTTAACCCATGGTTATCATTGGTAGAATGTTCTTCTTTTATACTTCTAGTTCATTTCTTTTGAAGTACTTCCCTTAAAACTATGTTTATAAAATTTTTTTTTTAACAAAAAATCCGCTTTAGCCTTGTTAAAAGATAATAAAAATGCTTTAAAATTTCTAAAATTTTAATTTTTTTTAGAAATTATTAACCTTTTTTCCCGCTAAAAGTTCACTTATTTTAACTTTTTGCAGGTAATTATTAAGAACTTCCAAAAAAGTTAAAAAATATGCACTTTATTCCACTTTTGAAGTAGTGAAAAAGCTTTTTTTTTTTTGGAAGAATTTCACCGTTTTTTGCTGGGCCTCAAATTCTACAAAGCAGATATGGCGATAAAACTCTAATTGAAGAAAAAATCGCAAAAAAAAAAATAGGATGCAAACAAAAATTCGGCAAAATTGTTTCTATTTTGGTTGGTTGGTTTAATTTTTTCTGTACGTAAAATTTTTTTGTCGCTTTGGCAATAATTAGATTTTTTGTTTTGGCGATTTCCTTTCGTTTTGGATTTTTTTATTTTTTTATTTTTTTTTTCGTTTTTGCGACTTTTTTCCGTTTAGGATTTTTTTTTTTTTTTTGATTATTTTCATTAAAGTGATTTCCTTACAGCGCTTTAGTTTGCATGGTGTTTATTATTTTTTCTTCATTACAGTGATTTTCTTACTGCGCTCTTTTTTGCATGGTGTTTATATTTATTTATTTTTTTTTTTTTTTGATTTGGCGATTATTTTCATTATGGTGATTTTTTTTCTTTCACTTTTTTCGGTAATATTTTTTTTCATTCGTTTTTGTGTTTTATTTTTCTATTGGCATTTTTTTTTTTTTTTTTTTTTCCTTTTGGAGATTTTTTCGCTTTTGCGATTTTTTTGTGATATTTATTTAAATTTTGGCGACTTTTTCCGTTTTTGCGATTTGGTGTCGTTTTGGAGATTTTCTCGCATTGACGTTTCTTTTCCTTGCGACTTTTTTTTTTTCGCTAAAACTTTTTTATTTGGTCGATTTTTTAATTATGGTGATTTTTTTTCTCATGTTGCCTATTTTTCTCATTTTGCCGATTTTTTCTGTGAGTATTTTTTTTTTTTTTTTTTGCTTTGAAAATAATTTCTGCGTTTTGTGATTATTTCTATTTTAAAAATTTTTTGTTTTGGCGTTTTCGAATTTTTAAGCTTTGGCGTTTTTTTTTTTAAGTTTTTACGATTTTTTCGTTTAAGAGTTTCTCTTTATTTTGACAATTGTTATACTCTACACCACCATAGGTGGTTGAGGTATTATGCGTTTGTGCTGATGTTTGTAACGCATAGAAAAAGTTATCCAACACCCACCTTAAAGTATACCAATCGAGTCAGAATCACTTTTTAAAACGATCTGACGATGTCCGTCCGTCCGTCTGGCTGGCTGTCCATGTAAACCTTGTGCATAAAGTACAGGTCGCAATTTTGAAGATAATTCAATGAACTTTGGCACGTGACACTTTTATGACGCAACGACGAAGCCTATTGAAATTGCTTACGATCGGTCCATTATTTCACCTAGCCCCCATATAAATGTCCTACCGGAATAAAGCAAAAATGCTTTAAAAATATAAATATTTAAATGAAATTTGGCGCAAAAACGTCTTGTACAAGTATCAATCTTTGTACCAAATTTTAAGAAGATCGGTCCACAATTGATCATAGCTCCCATATAAACCCTTCTTCCGAAAATCACTTTAATGTGCATAAATCCCATACGAATGTTAGTACCAAGAATAAATTTTATATAAGTAGAAACAACATTGCCAAATTTTATTAGAATCGGTCCATAATTTATCATAGCTCCCATATAAACCCACTTCCGAAAATCGCCCTAAAGGGCATAAAATCATGTAGATGTTAGTATCAACGCATTATACTGTATTTGTAAATTTTATTTTACATTTAGTAAAAGTGTTGGTCTAATATAAGTCCCCTTCCCGAATTTTTGTGCTCATACATAATGGTGTAGTGTATCATATGGTCGGCCTTGACCGACTGTACCTTTTTTTCTCGTTTTCATTCTGGTGTTTTTTTAAATTTTTTCCGTTTTGGAGATTATTTCCATTATAGTGATTCTTTTTTACTTTTTTCGGTGAGTACATTTTTTCACTTTGGTAATACAAATTTTTTTTCTTGGTGATTCCGTGTGTAACAAGTCGAAGGAATCATCTAAGACCCCACAAAGTATATATTTTTTGGCTTTTGGTTAGATTCTGAGTCGATCTAGCTATGTCCGTCTGTCTGTCTGTCTGTCTGTCTGTCTGTCTGTCTGTTTAAAACAGGACAGGGCTCGAACGGGGCAACGTAATTTGGCACAAATATTTACCTTATATAAGGTTTGTTTGGTATTGAAAATAGGCAAAATCGGTTAATAAATAAAAAAGTTATGGGCTAAAAACTAGAAACACAGGGTGTCTGTTTCATACTTTTCTGCTGATATTTCTTAAAGAAAAGCATGTACGACAACGAAATTTTGTACAATTATTTTGAGGGTCGATGTAAACTTGAAAACCAAAAATGGGCGTGGTCCGCCTAATTTACCGCCCACCTCCCATATAAGGTGAAACTTCAACCAAATTGTGTTCAAATAGTTCAAGGACCAATATAAACTCGGAAACAAAAAATGGGCATGGTCCGCCAACTTTACCACCTACCTCCCATATAACGTAAAATTTGAAAAAGTTTGTGGTGGGTATATAGATTCGGCCGAGTGGATATAACATTCGCGTTTGTTTTTTTTTTTTATTTTAATTTTGGCGTTTTTTTTCGGTTACTTTCACTATGGTGATTCTTTTAAAAATTTTTCCGTGAGTATTGTATTGTATGTTTTCGCAAAAAATTTGGGTTTTTTTTTTTTTTTTTTTTTTGTACCGATTTTTTTCGCATTTTTCGTTGATTGTTTTTTTTTTATTATTGCGTTTTTTTTACGTTTTTGGCGTTTTTAATTCAAATTTCCTAATATTTAATAAACATAAAAATTATTCCAATCAATGACAATGTTATGTTTACTGGGTTTCAGAAGTTTACAGCAGTAGCATATGAGTAAGATGATGGCAAAAACAATAACAAAACTTAAGAAATTGTAACAATATTTATCTAGTTATTTTTTTATATTTTCTCTATCACTGCTATTTTGCTATTATTATTGATAAATTTTCTTACTGTCAGTGATGTTAATGTTGTACATTCTGGACCGGGAAGTTGAAATAATCATGTCTGTCCATCTGTCCGTTCGGTGGTTACAATTAATATTAAGTAAGACTTTTAAAATATTTTTAGTAAAAGCATTGTTTTTTCATCTTAAATATTTAACACATATTTTTTCATAACTTTCCACGTACTGTTATCTATCCACCATAACTCTTTACTCCTGAAAAAATCTTCACATTGTCAATTTAGTAAATTCTTTTTTTTTTTAATACTTTTCTTGTTATTTCCAAATCTCTATTACTAGTGTGAACATAACATAAATGCCATAAATGGCAAACAAAATGATCAAAATGTAGTTATGACACAGCTAACTGAATATTACAAACTTTTGTTTTAGATTTGTTTACAAGTGTTGCATATTTACGTGCCAGTGGTAAATGTCAAAATTTATGTCATTCCACACAACAATATCAATACATTTCACACGTATACTAAAACTTTTTCATTGTGATTAGATGTGTGTAACTTTTAGTTGGTCTTTAGTACATTTCAAACATTTATCCTGTTGCTTATGATATTTCAAAATAATTTTTTATTTTACAGTAATATTTATTTCATTGTAAATATACAGAAGGAAGGAAAATGTTTCAAAATGGTTAAATTTATGAATGTCAAAGTTAATTTCAATTAAAAATCACTTTTAGTATTCATTAATTAAAACTCGAATAAAAGAATAAAAAAAAAGAGGAAAATATACTTAATTTAAGGATACAACAAAAATTGTTGCATATTTATTGTAAACCAATGTAGTGGGAAGTTGTATTAATTAATAGTTATCATAAACTATTTTCAAAAGTTTCTTTTTGTTAATATCACATAATTAAAAACAAAATTATATAAATCTTAGTTAAGGTCTTTGGCTTTTGGTACATATAGTCCAAGAGTGCGTTTAGATTAGTCAAATATTTATAGAAAATAAAGAAACCACTAAATAAAATTAATTTTTTATTTATTATCCTCTTTTTAATTAGAAAATCATTTTTTTTTATAAATATACATGACTAAAAACTTACAAAAGAAATCATTCCAAAGTAAATGATTCAAATCGAATAAAATCTTACCTGCAAATAGAAAGAAAATACAAAATTTGTATTAAAATATTTATGGCAATTTTTTGTTAATATTTCTGTATTATTTTATTAAATAAAATATTCAAATATATTTATACAATTTAAAACATTCATTATAAACTTGCAGCATTTTGCACTTTGACTTTTTACTTTTAAAAATTAAATTAAATTTGTTACAAATTTAAATAATTTTTAGTTTTGCTTGACATCTTCTTCTCCTTCAATTTCCAAAGAATAAAATAAACTCCATTAAGTCTATCAATGAAAAAATATTTAACTTGTCGTTTCAAAAACTGTCAGCATTTGAAATATGAAATTCCTTACAATCAAAATTAAGAAAAAAAATAAAAAACAAAAAAAGTGATAGTCAGTCAAGCCCGACCATATGATCATAGTGTATGAGTATAAAAATTCAAGAAGGGCACCTTTGGCCAATTGTGGACCATTACTTTTACTAAGTTTAAAATAAACTATACGAATACAGAATAATGCGTTGATACTAACATTTATATGATTTTATGCACTTTAAGGCGATTCCCGGAAGTTGGTTATATGGGAGCTATGGCCAATTATGGTCCGATCTTTACGAAATTTGGTACACAGATTTATAATAATTTGTGCCAAATTTCATTAAATTATTTGCTTTGTTAAATGTATTAAATCGACTCAGAAAGTGATTCTGAATCGATTGGTATACTTTAAGGTGGTTGTTGGGATATTTTTTCTGTGCGTTACAAACATCAGCACAAACGCATAAAAATACCCCAACCAAAAATGGTGGTATAGGGTATAAAAATATACCAAAGTATAAAATTTCATAAAATTTATTGCTAATAATGGACCTTTTATCAATATGTTAATTAAATCACCAGTAGATTGTTTTGACATAGAAATAAGACAATCTAAATAATAAAATAAAAAGTAAAATGCTTTACACTTAAATATTTTTATAACATTTTCTTTGCTGGCAAAAAACCCAAAAAGGACATGAAAAAGAAGAATGTTTTTTAATTGAATTTCATTGGAAATTAAGTTTTGAAGTGAAACCAAGTAAAGTAATAATAAAAAAAAAAATAAAAAAAAATATGAGAAAATTAAATCAGGCTGAAATATTTATTTTCTTTTTATTAATAGAATTTTTCCACAAAAAACTAAAATTCTAACAAAAATTAAAATAACCCAATAAACCATCTTAGGTGTCGATTATAATATCATATTGTATTGCTGAAAACGATATTATTATGATATCTAAATTTCCAAAAAATTATAGTCTGAACTATAGTCTGAGCAATAGTCTGGTCTATAGCCAGAGCTGTAGTATGTACTATAATCTGAGCTATAGTCCGGCCTGTAGTCTGGACTATAGTTCAGGCTATTTTAATTTAGTATGGACTATAGTCTGAACTATAGTTTGAGCTGTAGTCTAGATCATAATCTGAGCTATAGACTAGACTATAATATGAGATATAATCCGGACTATAGTTTTAGTTGTAGTCTGTACCATAATCTATGCTATAGTTTGGACTACAATTTAATATAAAGTCTGTAATATAACCCAAGCTATAGTCTAAAGTATATTCTGGACTACAGTTTGAGTTATAGTCTTGAATATAGTCCGGACTATAGTTTTTACTATAGTCTATGTCTTGTACTATATTCTGTGCTATAGTCTGGACTTTAGTATTAACTTTAAAGTATTGACTATAGTATTTACTATAGCCTAGACTATAGTCAGGAACATTGCATTTACTAGTAATTACTACAGCCTGGACTATAGTTTTCACTATATAATCTGAACTATAATTTCCACTATAATCTAAGTTATTGTCTGGACTATAATCTGGACTACAGTTTTCACCATAGTCTATACTACAGTCTGAACTGTAGTCTGAACTATAGTCCGAACTATAAACTCGACTATAATCAAAGCTATTGTCTGGAATATAATCTGAGCTATAGTCGGAACTATAGACTAGACTATAGTCTTCACTTTGGACTATAATTTCCACTACAATCTAAGTTATTGTCTGGACTATAATCTGGACTACAGTTTTCACCATAGTCTATACTACAGTCTGAACTGTAGTCTGAACTATAGTCTGAACTATAAACTCGACTATAATCAAAGCTATTGTCTGGAACATAATCTGAGCTATAGTCGGAACTATAGACTAGACTATATTTTTAACTTAGTCTGGATTATAGTCTTTACTATAGTCTATGGCCTGGACTATAGTTTTAGCTATAGTATAGGCCATTCTCTGAATTATGACTATAGTCTTTAATCATAATCAGTACTATAGCCTTTACTATAGTCAGTACTATAATCATTACTACATTCTGAAGTATAGAGAGGTTTATAGTCTCTACTATAGTCTGATCGGCAGTCTAGATTACAATCTCAGCTATGATCTGATGTATAGACTAAGCTATAGTCTCCTGTATATTCTGGACTATAGTCTTCGATAAAGTCTAGATTAAAGTCTTTACTACAGTCTGTACTAGAATATCCCAGTAAAATATTTTAGCTATCTTCGAAGCATTGCAGATAAATAACCCCTTTCTGCCTTACTTTAAAAAACGTGCTTATGTGGAAGCACAGAGGTAAGACATGAATTTTATATGGGGAGTTCCCGTATGGAAGCATTACATTTTTGAAGTAAAAAGTTATTTTTGTAATCTTAAGAGGCAGGCGAATAAATATATGTCAGATGCTAATTTGGAAGCATTTTTTTTTTTTTTTTTTTTTTTTTTCTTTATACCCACCATCAAAAAGATGGGGCGGTATATTGATTTTGTCATTCCGTGTGTAACATGTCGAAGGGATCATTTAAGACCTCATAAAGTATATATTTTCTGGGTCCTGGTTAGATTCTGAGTATCTAGCTATGTCCGTCCGTCGGTCCATCTGTCTGTCTGTTGAAAGCAGAATAGGGCTCGAACGGGACGACTTAGGGGGACGAAATTTGGCTCAAATATTTGTCTTATATAAGGTTTGTTTGGTATTGGAAATGAGCAAAATTGGTTAATAAACAAAGTTATGGGCAAAATACTAGAAACACAGGGTGTCCGCTGTAGCTTCATTTCATACTTTTCTACTGATATCTCTTAAACAAAAGCATGTACGATAACGAAATTTTGCACAGATAGTTCGGGAGTCGATATAAACTTGGAAACCAAAAATGGGTGTGGTCCGCCCACTTTACCACTCACCTCCCATATAAGGTGAAACGTCAACCAAATTTTTGTACAAATAGTTTAAGAACCAATATAAACTTGGAAACAAAAAATGGGCGTGGTCCGCCCACCTCTTATACAACGAAAAATTTGGATATTATAGATTCGGCCGAGCCGAATATAACATTAGCGCTTGTTTTTGCTAGAATTATTGCCAAAATTCACTCATTTACAACTTACCGTTTATTCCCTTACTTTAGTGCATCTATACAAACACGTGAGGCAGAAAGGGTTTATTTATATACAATACCATACGAAGGAAGCTCCATTTTTTATTGGGATATGGACTGTTATATTTATTATCAGTATCATTTGTGCTACAGTCTGCTATATACTATATTTCTGACTACAGTTTGAGCTTTTTGTTTTTGATTTCTAATTTTAGCCATTTTTCCCAGCATCTCATCTCATTGATTTGTTGTATTTTTTTTTTTTTAAATCATAATTATAATATTCATTTAATTTTTCTTTTTTATGCATAAATCTTTGTTTTCTATTTTAAATTCATATTCCATGAAATTACATTTTGTTGTACTGTGATGTCTTTTCTAAAATTCTATTTAATTTTGTTTACTCTTAACCAAAAAAAAAAAAAAAAAAAAAAAACACACACACATTTAAATTTATTGATACATATACGCATATTCATATACTGACACATATATATACAAGCTCACTTACAGCCACACACACACATGAACTAATGACGGTGTATATTTTCTGGATAATGAAATATAAATAAAAAATAATAAATTTTTATAAGAAAGTAAGAGAAAGACTTTTATATATAGCTATATGCGTAATATATACATACTTATATATATGTATGTGTAAGTATTAAATATCCTTTGGTATTTGTATCCCTGGTGTTTACTTTTGGTTCTAAAACAGACAAAAACAAAATAAAAAAAAAATACGATAACAATTTCCATTTAATATCTTCTTTTTTTTATATTTTGTCGTTCACTCGTCTTCTTTCTTATGCTCATATTTTTTTATTTATATAATATTTTGTTATTTTCTTCCTTTCTTTACTTTCCATATCAGTAAACATTGTCATAATGTTGATTTATGAAATTTTATATGTATTAATATCAAACACAGCTCAGAAAATAAGCAGCAAAATAATATTATAGAACATGTTTAGCATTTGGAAAATAAGGAAAAAAATATATTCTATTGAATCCTTTTTTTATGCTCCGAGTGTTCTGATGTATTTGAAACCATCATAGGTCTTAAGATCGTATAATGATTGTTATGGTTTAGTTAAAGGTTTTTCTTTAATAATTTTTCACTGTATGTATCTGTTAGCAATATGATTAGTGGAGTTTTGCTTTAAACAAATCATTTGTAACTTTAGAAAATATTTAGTACAGAAGAAATATATTAGATAAAAAGAAAACTAAATAAAAAGAAAAAATAAATACTTTTACTATATTTTTAATGCACAAATTAAATCTGTCTTTATGCCCACAAAAAACTTGAAAGCAGTAGCATTCCACAACTTTGCCTGAAAATAGGCAACACTTTAAGTTTCTCTATAAATTTATTTCTTTTATAATTAAGTTAAATTGAGTTTTCTTAATATACAATAGTTTTTTACGTAAGAACCTAAATTTAATAAAAATAAATAACAAAAAAATGTTAAAAATATATAACAAAAAAATTAAATCCAACAGAAAAAAAACCAGCAAATTTTACATGATGTCCTCCAGCAAGAAATAACAAAAAATATGAAAGAAAAACAAACCTTAAATAAGCTAATATAAATAGAATAAAAAAAATACTCAGGAGTTTAAATACTGATATCCCCAAGTATATGCCAAAAAATATACTTTAGGAAAAAAGCATATTTATTTTGTACAGAATACTTGTAATCAGTAGATTGTCAAGTAAAAGAAAAAAAAAAAAACAAAAATTACAAGAAATTGGAAAAAACCCTATTCATTTAAGGAACCAAAAAAAAGGTTATGAATTCGGTCACAAAGCATTTTTGTTAGTTAGTCGCTTCAATAAGAAACTAGGTACTAGTAATAACATTAAATAATAGAAATAATAGTTTATGTATGACAATCCCTAAATATAAACTATTTAAAAAGCAATTAAAGAAATAAAACCTAATGAAAACCTGGAAATCAAAAATACTTTCAAAAGGAAATTAAAAGGAAATTAAGTTTTCTTTATAATATAAACTTTCTACAACTAAATCATCCTTAAACTAGTCATAAAATTAAGAATGAATTAAAAATTAAATAAAAGAAATTAAACAGCTACCGCTTTTAGCTTAAGTTACGAAATATGAAGTAAACTTTGCCTTTACTCTTATTATAGTACGTAAAAAATAAAATATTATACACTGTTGATGTTTGTTTTACTTACAAAAAAGGTAGACATTTATTCTGTAAAAACCAGGTTACAATGTAAAAATAAAAAAACTAATCTTACAAAAAGGTAAAATTAAACATAAAATAAAGATAAAAATCCTAACAAGTAAAATAATCCACATTAGTCAATAGTAAAGATCAGAGATTAGTCGGTAGTTTGGTCAATAGTTCATTCTATTCTACGAGTATATTTAAGATAAAAGTTAAGTCAGTAGTCAAAACTATAGCTTAATCTATAGTCCTGGCTATAGTTTAGTCTATAGTCCAGACTACAGTTTAGTCTAGAGTCCAGTATATTGCCCTGACTTAATTTTAGACAATATTCCAGACTTTAGCTCAGTATTTAATCCACACCACAGATTTGTCTATAGTCCGGACTAAAGTAAAGTCTATAGTCCAGTCTATAGTCCAAACAATAGCTTAGTCTATAATCCAGACTATAGCTTAGTCTATAGTCCAGACGATAGCACAGTCTATAGTCCAGACTATAGCTTAGACTATAGTCCAAACTATAGCATAGTCTATAGTCATGTCTATAGTTTAGACTATAGTCCAAACTATAGCTTAATCTATAGTCAAGACTATAGCTTAGTCTATAGTTTAGACTATAGCTTAGTCTATAGTCCAGACTACAGTCCAGACTATAGCTTAGTCTATAGTCCAAACTATAGCTTAGTCTAAGTCATGTCTACAGCTTAGACTATAGTCCAAACTATACCTTAATCTATAGTCCAGACTACAGCTTAGTCTATAGTTCAGACTATAGCTTAGTCTATAGTTCAGACTATAGCTTAGTCTATAGTCCAGACTATAGCTTAGTCTATAGTCCGGACGATAGCTTAGTCTATAGTCCAGACTATATCTTAGTCCAGACTATAGCTTAATCTATAGTCCAGACTATAGCTTAATCTATAGTCCAGACTATAGCTTAGTCTATAGTCCAGACTATAGCTTAGTCTATAGTCCAGACTAAAGCTTAGTCTATAGTCCGGACGATAGCTTAGTCTATAGTCCAGACTATATCTTAGTCCAGACTATAGCTTAATCTATAGTCCAGACTATAGCTTAATCTATAGTCCAGACTATAGCTTAGTCTATAGTCCAGACTATAGCTTAGTCTATAGTCCAGACTAAAGCTTAGTCTATAGTCCAGACTATAGCTTAGTCTATTGTTTACACGATAGCTTAGTCTATAGTTCAGACTATAGCTTAGTCTATAGTCCAGACTATAGCTTAATCTATAGTCTAGACTATAGCTTAGTCTATAGTCCAGACTATAGCTTAGTCTATAGTCCAGACTAAAGCTTAGTCTATAGTCCAGACTATAGCTTAGTCTATTGTTTACACGATAGCTTAGTCTATAGTTCAGACTATAGCTTAGTCTATAGTCCAGACTATAGCTTAATCTATAGTCTAGACTATAGCTTAGTCTATAGTCCAGACTATAGTTTAATCTATAGTCCAGTCTATATCTTAGACTATAGTCCAAACTAAAGCTTAGACTATTGTTTAGACGATAGCTTAGTCTATAGTCCATATTATAGCTTAGTCTATAATCCAGACAATACCTTAGTCTACAGTCCAAACTGTAGCTTAGTCTACAGTCCAAACTATAGCTTAGTCTATTGTCCAGACTATAGCTTAGTATATACTCCAGTCTATAGCTTAGTCTATAGTTTATTTTGTAGTCCTGAATATAGTTTCGTCTATAGTCATGAATACATTTTATTTTATAGTCTATAGTCTAGACTTAGTCTATAGTCTAGACTATAGCTTAGTTTATAGTCCAGACTATAGTTTAGTCTATAGTCCAGTCTATAGCTTAGACTATAGTCCAAACTAAAGCTTAGACTATTGTTTAGACGATAGCTTAGTCTATAGTCCATATTATAGCTTAGTCTATAATCCAGACAATACCTTAGTCTACAGTCCAAACTGTAGCTTAGTCTACAGTCCAAACTATAGCTTAGTCTATTGTCCAGACTATAGCTTAGTATATAGTCCAGTCTATAGCTTAGTCTATAGTTTATTTTGTAGTCCTGAATATAGTTTCGTCTATAGTCATGACTACATTTTATTTTATAGTCCAGGCTGTAATTTAACAACACAATTTGGTCAATAGTTCAAACTATATTCAAGACTACAGTTTAGTCTACAATCCACAGTTTAGTCTATAGTTTAGACTATAGTTTAGTTTATAGTCAAGAATATAATTTAGTCTGTAGTCTCAACTATAGTTGAGTCTATAGTCCAGACTATAGTTTAGCAATACAATTTAGTCAATAGTCCAAACAGTAGTCCAGACGGCAATTTAGTCTACAATTCATAGTTAAGTCTATAGTTAAGTATATAGTCAAGAGTATAATTTAGTCTATATTGTTAAGTTTATAGCTTAGACTATAGTTTAGTCTATAGGCCGATCTGTAGTATATAGTACATACTATAATTTAGTGTATGTTGAACAATATAGTTTAATATATAGTCCATTCTATAGTCTATAGTTCGGACTATAGTCTTGTCCCTCGTCCAGACTGTTGTCGAGTTTATAATCCAGACTAAAGTGTAGTCCACGTATCATAATATAGTCTACAGTCCAGGTTATAGTAATTCCAGACTATAGTTTTTTGTCTAATAAAATTTCTTTTAGTTCTTTTATTTTGATTTTATTTATTTATAAACGGATTTTTTTAGCCACACATGCCACTTTTTTATGGTTGTAAAGTTATTTACAGCAAAAACAACAACATCTACTGCTGCAGTAGCAACATCAGCAATAGCTAAAATACGTGATTTTGTTAGTGCTACTTTGAAATAGTTGCTTAAATACGTGTGAGTTTGTTTTTTAAAACCACACACAATATGAATGGACCAAAAAACACACTATGTATATTTTGTTATGTTTATTGGTTTATGTTATTTTCTTTTCACTATTTTCATTTTGAAGTGAATATTGTCGTTGTTGTCTACCATGTTACCACTAAAATGCCAAAGGACATTTTTGTTTACTATTTAATGTTTGCAAAATAAAAAAAATAAAAAATAGAAAACAAAAACAACGAAAATAAATTTATAAAATGCCACATAATGTAACTTTTTGCTAAAAATAATGAAAACAAATGAATATTTTCACATATAAATACACAAACATTTTAATGTGGGGGTAAGAGCAAACATAAATTCTTTAAAGGACATACTTTAAAACAGTTATATGAAATATTTTCTAAAATATGAAATAACTTTTTAAGAAAACCAATAACATTTGCACATGGACATGTGTGTATTTTTGTTTTTTGGTTTCATTCCTGGAGTTGTAAAAAAAAAAATAAAATAAAAATCAGCTACAACTTGTATTTTTCTGGGTCAATAAACTCTCAACCATGTGTGGAGTTTTTATGATTTCTTGAATAGAAACGGAAAAACAAAGCAAAGAGAATAAATATTGTATACATTAAGAAAAACAAATAATGATTCCTGTAGGAATGATGATAAATATTGCTTTTGTTCTACCCTCAGTCTTTGTATATATAAGATCACAATTTTCTATGCCACCATTCATTTATGCATCCATTGAAATTGGAATATACGAATAAGTACCCACTCGTACACCATTGTATTCATATAAATAGGAAATAAAAAGATTTACAATTTGCACTTTTTGTGGTTGAAATTTAAGTAAGGATTTGAATTTAAAATAAAACAGAATTTAAATAGAAACTACTGGATACTCAGTAGCAATAGGACATTATATATTATAAAAGTATGCATTTTTTTAATACGCAGAAGTTAACATTTGTCAAATAATAATTGAGGATTTAAAATGCAAAAAAAAAAAAAAATCTAATTTATAAAATATGTATAAAATTTAATAAACAGGTATATTTAATTACTTATTTATTATTTATCAAATTATTATAATAAAATTTTAGTAACAATATTATGTAACATAAATTCAATTTTTCAAAAAATGTTTCATTTATGTGTTTTTAATTTATCATTACATGTAAACTAACAATTATATAAATAGTGGCTATGGTTATATCAATATTTTTTGTGTCTATTTCAATTCTGCTGTATATTTATTTTTGGTCATTGTTTGTGCATAACAGAATAAATGTAGGTTTCTGTGTTGAGATTTTTATACATGATATACATACATACATTCATACATATATTTATCCTAAACGATACTTTTCGCAATAAATCGTGTGTTTGAATTTAATTTACCACAAAAACTCTAAACTCTGCAGTAATACAAGTATTGTAATTAAGGAGAAATGATACTTTTTATTAAAAATTTCATTATATCCTAAACCACCATAGGTGGGGAGGGTATTATGCGTTTGTGCTGATTTTTGTAACACTAAAAAATATAGGCCTAATACCCACCTTAATTTATAATAATCGGCACAGAATAATTTTCTGAGTCGACTTAACGATGTCCGTCCGTCCGTCCGTCTGGCTGGCTGTCCATGTAAACCTTGTGCACAAAGTGCAGGTCGCAATTTTGATGATAATTTAATGGAATTTTATACATATTATTTTTTTGGTACAAGGACGCAGCCTATTGACAATGGTTATGATAGGTCCATTATTTCACCTAGCCCCCATACAAATGTCCTCCCGGAAAAGGGGTTTAACGATTATTAATCCCTTAGATATAGCAATATTTAAATCATATTTGACTCATATAAGTTTAAATCTGTGTACCTAATTTCAGAAAGATTAGTTCATAGCTCCCATATAAACCCATCTTCAGAAAATCACTTTAACGGGCATAAATCCCATTAAAATTTAATATTCGAGTTAAGTTAATATTCGACACAAAAAAGTCTTATATAAATATAAATGACAGTGCCAAATTTTACGCAAAATCGGTCTATAATTTACCATAGCTCACATATAAGGCCCACTTTCGGAAATCAACCAAATGTGTTTAAATTTATATAAATGTTAGTATCGACGTAATATTTTGTATTCGTATGTTTTATTTTATACTTAATATGACTATCGACCTACAATTGGCACCAGGTCTAATAAAATACCCCTCCACGAATTTTGATGCTCATAGACAATGGTGTAAGGTATCATATGGCTGGGCTTGGCCGACCATATCTTTTTCTTTCGTTTTCATTTCTGTTTGTGGCATTTGTATCGATGGGTTTTTGCTTATATGTATTTATTTGTTTATTACAACTTTATGTATAAAATTAGTTTTCTGTTTTAAATTGTTCAATCACTACATTCAATATAAAACGAGTAATTAGGCAGTAATCCTGTTTATGGGCATCAATTGTGTGTATTACTGTTGAATGAGGCAAAAAATTAATTACTGGTTTATATTCTATAAAGAATTCTAACCTCTATTGTGGTTTGAAGTGAAATATTATAAAGTGAACTATAGACTAAATTATAGTTTGAACTATGGAGTAAACTGTAGTCTGGACTATTAAATAAATAATAGTCTAGACTAAACTTTAGACTAAACTTTTAACTAAACAGTAGTCCATACTCTAAACAAAACTATAGCCTGGAGTATAGAATAAAGTGTGGACTGTAGACTAAACTATATTCTAGACTTTTAACTTAACTGGACTAAACTATAATCTGGACTATAAAGTGAAGTATAGCCTGGACTATGGCTTAAACTATAGTCTGCACTAAATACTATAGTTTGGACCATATACTAAACTATAGAAGAAATATAGAATAAACTATAGTCTGGACTATAGACTTAACTATAGTCTAGACTATAGACTAAACAATAGTCTGAAATATAGACTAAACTATAGTTTGAACTATGGACTATACTGTAGTCTGTACTATTGACTAAAGAATAGTCTAGACTATAGAATAAACTATAGTCTAAACTTTTAACTAAACTGTAGTCTACACCTAAACTATAGTCTAAACTATAGACTAAACTATAGTTTGGACCATATACTAAACTATAGTCTGAAATATGGACAAAACTATAGTCTGGACTATTGACTAAAGTGTGGACTGTAGACTAAACCATATTCTAGACTTTTAACTCAACTGGACTAAACTATAATCTGGACTATAAACTGAAGTATAGCCTGGACTATAGCCTAAACTATAGAATGCACTAAAGACTAAACTATAGTTTGGACCATATACTAAACTATAGTCTGAAATATAGAATAAACTATTGGCTGGACCATAGACTAAACTATAGTCTACACTATAAACTAAACTATAGTCTAAACTTTTAACTAAACTGTAGTCTATACAATAAACTAAACTATAAGCTGAACTATAGACTAAAGTGTGGACTGTAGACTAAACCATATTCTAGACTTTTAACTCAACTGGACTAAACTATAATCTGGACTGTAAACTGAAGTATAGCCTGGACTATAGCCTAAACTATAGCGTGCGCTATAGACTAAACTATAGTTTGGACAATAGACTAAACTAAAGTTTGAACTATGGGCTAGAATGTAGTTTGGACTATTGACTAAAGAATAGTCTAGACTATAGACTAAACTATAGTCTAAACTTTTAATTAAACTGTAGTCTAGACAATAAACTAAACTATAGGCTAGACTATAGACTAAAGTGTAGACTGTACACTAGACTATATTCTACACTTTTAACTTAACTGGACTAAACTATAATCTGGACTATAAACTGAAGTATAGCCTGGACTATAGACTAAACTATAGTCTGCACTAAAGACTAAACTATAGTTTGGACCATAGACTAAACTATAGTCTGAACTGCAGACTAAATTATAGTCTGAATTGTAGAATAAACTATAACTTTGATTATAGACTTAACTATATTCTGGACTATAGTATAGACTACAGACTATAGTCTAGACTATAAAATATTCCGCAAACTGAAAAATATATTAGACAATAAAACCGATAAAGACTATATACGATATTCTAGACTATAATATAGTCTAGACTATAGAATAAACTATAGTCTGAAATATATGCTAAACTATAGTCCGAAATATAGGCTAAACTATAGTCTGAAATATAGACTAAACTATAGTCTGGACTATTGACTAAACTTTAGTCTGAAATATAGACTAAACTATAGTCTGGACTATTGACTAAAGAATAGTCTAGACTATAGACAAAACTATAGTCTAGACTATATGTTGACTAAACTATAGTTTAAACTTTTAACTAAACTGTAGTCTAGACTATAAACTAAGCTATAGCCTTGACTATAGAATAAAATGTGGACTGTAGACTGAACAATATTCTAGACTTTTAACTGAACTGGACTAAACTATAATCTAGACTATAAACAGTAGTATAGCCTGGACTATAGCTATAGTCTGCACTATAGACTAAACTATAGTTTGGACCATAGACTAAACTATAGTCTGAACTGTAGACTAAATTATAGTCTGAATTGTAGAATAAACTATAGCTTGGTTATAGACTTAACTATATCCTGGACTATACTATAGACTACAGACTATAGTCTAGACTATAAAATATTCCATAAACTGAAAAATATATTAGGCAATAAAATCGGCAAAGAATTATAAATTTTCTCAGTTAAAATGTACACAAAAATAAATTTAAATCAAAAAAAAGTTCTTAAACAATATCATCATTATTGCTATATTTTTTTCTAACAAAATACCAATGAAACTATTTGCTCCGAAACACAGGAATACAGTTATTAGGTTTCCCCCCAAATACCACAAATTTCGCAGCTTTTAACATATAAGAAAAGAAAAAAAAATGGAGAATTATTCTGTAACATTTTATTGGCCAACTAAACATATAACATTTTTTTTTTTAATTTTGTATTGGCGCCTAAAAACTATTTTACCTCATATTTCAAACATACAAAAACTAGCAACAACATCGATAAAAAACCAAAAACTATTTTTATTATATTTTAGAAAAATAAAAAATAAAAATAAAAAGTGCCAGAAAAAATAAAAGTTTTGCATTTTTTTTAACTCTACATATTCATGTACTTATTTTCTTACGTATCAGTAGAGTCAGACGACGACAGCAAAGTTTTTATTTTATGTCAAAAAAAAGAAAAAAAAAAAACTTTAGGTGTATAAAACTATGTCAAGTTAAAGAACAATTTTATTTATTTATGTAAGATAAAAAATATTGTATAGTTCTTTTTATTTAGCTAGCAAAAACTCTTTTTTTCTACCAACTGTCTAATATTATTATAACCCTTTGAAAAGAAAAGAGGAAAATTCCAAAATATTTATTTGTTTGTTTGTTTTTTATAAATCTATACAAGTACATATGTGTTGATGTGGTAAATGTTTTGTTTATTTTCTCCCCAGTAATTTCTGTTATTAGTATTAGTGGCGACATTGAAAAATTTGTTTTTAGCCAAATTTGTTATTGTTGTTAGTTATAAACAATGTGTTCTTATTTAAATTGATTGATGATTGTTGTTGTTTATTCTTTGACCACATAAAATTACATAATTATGCTGACATTTTCAAAATGTTAAATAAACTAAAAATACAACAACAAAAACAATAATAACACTTTTATCACAAACTAATATGGTGGAAATTGTCAATAGTATGAGAGTGAGCTAGTTTACTTGAAAGTGTGTGTGTGCTAATGTTGTATGTATATGATTTGTTTATGACATTGTTTGTCATCAGCCATTGTTAACAATCAATACTTGTGTAGTTTTTGTATGAGAAAGTATGTAAACGTATATGTTTGGTGGTTATTGTTTGTAGGTTAAATGTTTAAGTTTCTATAAGGTCAAATTTAAGCAGAGTTAATCATAAGTTCATAAATAATTGTTTTCTCAAAAGATTTACGTCTATGGTTTTAATATTGTAGAACAATTAAAATATGACTTTTGCTTTTGCTTGGTATAATGTATCATTAAATTTAAAAGATTATGTATAGCATACATTAAGGCTTTAAAGTGGTAAAATATAAATTTGTTAAAAGTATAGACTAAAGTATGAATTCGAGTGTACTCTCTTTTGTAGATTATAAAATAAAATATAAACTCATAAATATACTGTTTTATAGACTAAAATATAGAAAATTTGACTAAGCTATAAAATAGTATTGTCTAGACTATAAAATAGTCTATTGACTAGATTATAAAATAGTCCACTGACTAGACTATAAAATAGTCCACTGACTAAACTATAAAATAACCTATTGACTAGACTATAAAATTGTTTATTGACTCGACTATAAAATAGTCTATTGACTAGACTATAAAATAGTCTATTGACTAGACTATAAAATAGTCCACTGACTAGACTATAAAATAGTCCACTGACTAGACTATAAAATAATCTATTGACTAGACTATAAAATAATCCATTGACTAGACTATAAAATAGTCTATTGACTAGACCATAAAATAGTCTAATGACTAGATTATAAAATAGTCCACTGACTAGACTATAAAATAGTCCACTAACTAAACTATAAAATAATCTATTGACTACATTATAAAATAGTCCACTGACTAGACTATAAAATAGTCCACTGACTAAACTATAAAATAATCTATTGACCATACTATAAAATAGTCTATTGACTAGACTATAACCTAGTCTATTGAATCGATAATAAAACAGTACATTGACAAAACTATAAAATAGCCTATTGACTATACTATAAAATAGTCTATTGACTAGACTATAAAATAGTCTAATGACTAGATTATAAAATAGTCCACTGACTAGACTATAAAATAGTCCACTGACTAAACTATAAAATAATCTATTGACTAGACTATAAAATTGTTTATTGACTCGACTATAAAATAGTCTATTTACTAGACTATAAAATAATATGACTAGACTATAAAACTATTTATTGGCTAGATTAAAAAATAGTTTATTAACCAGATCAATAAATGGTCTACTGATTAGGCTACAAAATTGTCTATTTAGTAGACAATAAAATAGTCTATTGACTAGACTATAAACTAGTCTATTGAATCGACTATAAAACAGTAAATTGACCAAACTTTAAATAGCCAATTGACAAGACTTTAAAATAATCTATTGACTTACAATAAAATAGTTTATTGGCTAGACTATTAAATATAATATTGACAAGACTAAGAATAGTTTATTGGCCTGACCAATAAATGGTCTATTGATTAGACTATAAAGCAGTCTATTGACTAAAACATTAAATAGTCTATTGGCAAGACTATAAAATATACTATTGACTAGACTAAAAAATAATTTATTAACCTGACCAATAAATGGTCTACTGATTAGACTATAAAGCAGTCTATTGACTAGATTAAAAAAAAAATTATATTGACTATACTATAAAATAGTCTATTGACTAGACTATAAAATCGTATAATGACTACAAAACAATTTATTGGCTAGACTAAAAAATAGTTTATGTATTGACCAGACCAATAAATGGTCTACTGATTAGGCTATAAAATAGTCTATTGACTAGACCATAAAATAGTCAATTGAATAGACTATAAAATAATTTCTTGACTAGACAATAATAGTCTATTGGCTAAACTATAAAGTTACTATTGACTAGACTCAAAAATAGTTTATTGACTAGACCATAAAATAGTCAATTCACTAGACTATATAGTCTATTGACTCGACTATAAAATAGTATATTCACTAAACTATAAAATAGTCTATTGAATCGACTATAAAACAGTCTATTGACTAAACTGTAAAATAGCCAATTGACTAGACTATAAAATATTATATTGACTAGACTATAAAATAGTCTATTGTCTATACTATAAACTAAACTATTGACTAGTCTATAAAATATACTATTAACCAGACTAAAAAATACTTTATTGACTAGACCAGACCATAAAATAATCTATTTACTAGACTTTAAAATATTCTAACCACTAGACTATAAAATAGTCTATTGTCAATACTATATGTTAATCTAATAGAATAGTCTATGGTCCAGACTATAGTGTGTATTCATTAGACTATTTACTAGACTATAAAATAGTCTATTGACTATGAGCTAGACAATATAATAGTCTGTGGACCAGACTATACTACAGTTAGACTATATACTAGTACATATTAGTAAATATTTACATACTTACAAGAAAAGAAATAATGAATAATGTCATCAATTCACTCAAATTTCATAGCCATAGTCAAACTTACCTAAAAATAAAAGAAATAATTACACAAGGATTAATATAGATTTTACTATTTAAATAATTTAATTTTAAATAAATTTTATGAAACTGTTAATTTTTTTTAATACAATAAATCTTTTAATAATAAAAAACATAATGCTCTCTGTCTTCGTCTTTTCATTAATTTATGTTGCATAATTTTAATAGCATAATTTGAACAAATACTATAGCATAGTTTATGGTTTAAATTAGATTTTGTGTTATATAGAAACAAAATGTTGAAAATTTCATAATGAATTTTTAACAAAATTCTTTACAATAATGATTTCTTATATATAATTTTACAAAATGTATTTAGAATATTAAATGTTTCATACACATAGCTATAACACACGATATTCAAATATTCAAACTCACTCACATTGTATATAAAACGAAAAATAATTGCCAAGAATTTAAAACTATTTCAAATTGTTTCACAAGAAACCAAAAATTAATATTTAATTTCCATTTGATGTTAGGAAATTATTTTTGGAGAAAGAGGAGGGAAACACCCATGAACTACATTTAACACGTACTAACTTTGTTAAATTGATTTAATATTATAATAATACTTTTTAGTACCTAAACAATTTTCACAATTAGCTAATAATCTCAAGTGATAATAATTAATATTTTATATATGTAATTACTGAATTTTAGAAAAATTAAATTTTCTTCAATTTAATAAAATATATGAAATAAAGATTCAAAATTGTTTGTTTTCAATCTTAGATTTAATCCTTGTACAAATTCTAGTATACTTAGATGAGTATATGAGTTGTATATTAATCTTATATGTATTGTAGCATTTTAATAATATTTATAAAATTTCAAGCATATTTTAAGGAGTTTTATTACCTTAAGTATGGCAAACACTAAATGTACATATTTGCAAAGAGGTTTAAAGAAAACCAAAATCAATAAATTAAGATGATTACAAATATGAGGTTATAGTTAAGATACACACCCTATTTGCTCTTAAAACTGAGTTTGAAGGACGAGTTTTTTCATTAATGTTGTGTGTTAATAATCTTTTACTATCGATTGAAATTTTAATTAACTTCTTTTAGAGTGTGTGACTTTATATTCATTACAATTTGACTTTACTAGACTTTATATTCATTATAGTTTCAGAAGGCTATACAATTGTATATTGACTAGACTAAGAAAAACTATGGTCTATAAAATAGTCTAATTACCAAGCTATGAAATAGTCTATTGACTAGTCTATAAAATAGTCTACCGATTAGACTATTGACTAGACTATAAAATTGGTGATTTACTAGGATATGAAATAGTCTATTGACTAAAATAAAAAATAGTTTATTGACTAGATCAAAAAATAGTCTATTGTATAGACTATAAAATAGTGTGTTGGCTAGACTATAAAATAGTCTATTTACTAGACCATAAAATATTCAATTGATTAGACTATAGAATAGTTTATTGACTATACCAAAAAATAGCCTTTTGAATATACTATAAAATAGTCTATTGACTAAACTATAAAATATACCAAAAAAAAAGTAGTATATTGACTGGACTAAAAAATAATCTATAGATTATATATTATAACCCATATATATTATAACCCATACTATGAAATAGTCTTTTGAATAGACTATGAAATAGTTTATTGAATATACTATAAAATAGTCTCTATACTAGACTATAAAGTTGCCTATTGACTAGACTATGAAATAGTCTATTGACTTGACTACGAAATAGTCTATTGACTAAAAAATAGCTTATTGACTAGACCTAAAAATAACCTATTGAATAGAATATAAAATAGTTTGTTGGCTAGACTATAGAATAGACAAAAAAAATAAAAAAAATCGTCAATTGACTCGACTTTAAAATTGTCTATTAACTGGACTACAAAATAATCTATTGAGTAGACAAAAAATTAAATAATTAAATAGACTATAAAATAGTCTGTTGGCTAGACTATGAAATAGTCTGCTGGCTAGACTATAAAATGGCCCAGAAAATAGACTACTGACTCGACCAAAAAATACTCCATTGACTAGATTTTGAAATAGTCAATTGACTAGACTATGAAATGGTCTATTGACTTGACTACGAAATATTATGTTGACTAGACTCCGTAATACTCTATAAAGAAGACTATGAAATAGTCTATTGACTAGTCTATAAAAAAAAAAAAGAGTTTATTGACTAGAATATAAAATAGTCGATAGACTTGGGATTAAAATAGTTTGTTAACAAGACTATAGACTAGCTTTTAAGCCAATCCTTATGGCACCTTAATGCTTTTTTGCATAGATCTTAAATATAGTACAAATAGTGTTAGCAGTTGACCCTTAGAAGTGAACAGTTGGCAGCTTTTTTTCTTCATTTTTTTCACTCAACTTTAGCAGTTTGTTTTAAGTAATAAGTGTATGTGTGTTTATGTGTAAAAGAGAGTTATTTCTGGTGTTACATTAGTACGAAGACTTAAAGTCAAAATACCACATGCAGGTTTTGGAAAATAAATGAGAAACTCCCACATACACAAACACAGATACACAAATAGTTGCATACATTTCCCAAAAATGAACTACAACTGCAAAGACACACATTTTATAAAAAGAACATTTAACACAAATGAAATTAACAAAAAAAAAAAAAAATAATGGAATTGAAAAACAATCCCAAACATGACCCAGGTAGGAATAAACCAGGCATGAAGCTGCCAGGCCAACTAAACCAAACTAAACAACTTACAATTGACTGGAGAATTGTAATAGTGAATGAGAACGATAAAAACTATATTATCTATACAAATACACACATACAACCTAAATAGATTTAAAAAAAAGTAAAGTCAAATACACACTTCTCTTCTTTCATATATCCTGTTTAGTTTGTCGGAGAATGCAGCAAAATGGGAATACCACACACACACACACACTCAGACACACAAATGCACACAATCATTATAAAGAGCAGCTTTATAAATGAATGCTTATTGTTGGCAACAGATGCTACGATATGACTCTTGTATGGTTTGTTTAAAATCATTGTATTGTGGTTCTGCTTTTTTTTTTTTTCCCCTCACACTTTTTTTTACAAACCAGCTGCCTTCCACCTTTACTATGACACTAGCAACCACCCACTCTTTTGCTATTTCTTTTGCTTTTTTTAACCCCCCACCCTCTGCCATCTCTTTTGACGCTGTAACATTTTATAATGGCAAATTTTATACAATTGTCAGTTAGAGTTGTAGTCGTAATAGTGATGATTATGACGTTGATGATGATAATGATAATAATGAAGAAGGTGGTAGATGGTGGATGATACACTTGAAGATTTTTTTTTTTTTTTTTTTTTTTTTATAAACAATTTAAATGATTTGTTTTATATATAAAAAAAAATACATGTTTTAAATTAAAAACAAAAAAGAAATATTTTGAAATATGTGATATATTAGGTTATCAATTTCAGCCATATTTTTCTTAAAGTGTTTTATATATGTATATAATTTGTGTTAATATATGTATATTTAAGAGAACGTATGTCTATGTGTGAGGAGTATTTTACATTGTCCTTTTTTTATTGTGTTTTTTCATATAGTTTAATATGTCCAGGCCATTTGTTACCACATAAATTTTTTTTCCAACTGTTGGATGATCATAATGATGATAATGTTGTCGCAGTTGTAGTTTAATATGTTTTTTTTTTTTTTTTTTTACAATTTTAATTTCATTTTACTACTTTTTGCTTATAATAAAATTGCAAATACTACTTTGCCTGTATGTGTCATTATAAATCCATTTTATGGTAGAAGAAAAATAAGCCAAAAAGAAGAGTAATAATATAATAGTGACGTACATTTTTAATTTACACTTAATAGTTTCATGTCCAGTCTATAGTTTTTTAGAACCGATAAGTTGATTCCTACAGAAAGTGAGACCGACTTACCTATGAAAACTCTATATATTTCTATATACAATTTATTAAAATTTCCTCATTTTATTATTTATCATTCTCAGGCTAGACTGTAAACACATAAACTAGACAAGTTGTAATAATATAATAAGAGTGAATTCGAGTTTTTTTCTACTTTTAATTGAGAGAGTTGTAAGAAAGGAATGATAAATAAAGTAGAAAAAGTAAAGAGTTTGAGTTGGTTTTTGAAAGGTTTTTTTTTATATCCTTTTAATCTGGATATTTAAAATCAGGGTTAGTAGCTGATATGACTTTTTATCATAAAAGCAGATTTTTCTTTATTTTTATATTTTTTTAAACAAAAATTAAAGTTATTTTATTTATAATTATTTATTTTTTTAATTGATAATGAGCGTATAAGGCTGTCAATGCTAGGAAATATAATCTTATAATAATAAAAATATGGACAAACAAATCCGAAAATCTTTTAAAACAAATTTATGAACAACATTTTGATGCTTTTCTTTTCCCTAATCGAAGTTAAAGATTTGAACCTGTTAGAGTCTGATGAAATAATAGTTATTAAAGTATTAAATTAGTAAAATTAAAAAAAAAAATAAAATAAAACAAAATAAAAATAAAATATCGACGTAAATGCCCTTTCTGACCGAAATTTTAAATCAGTTTTCGATATGATTTGGAGAGCAAATAATGGGGATAGCAAAACAAAAATAAAATTTCTTTAAACAAAAACAGACTGTATCTCCACTCCTTTATATAATAATCTGGCTCCGTTAGCAATTGTAGGACGAATACTTTTAGAAGTATCCCGATTTTTAAATTTCTTCCACGTCTGGGAGCTTCAGAAAGCTCTGAAAAGAGTAAAAATGCTTAGAAGAAGACACATAAATCCCATTATATCTGCTCCCTGATAAAAATTTCAAAATCTGGCT
Source organism: Protophormia terraenovae (assembly GCA_951394005.1). NCBI lineage: Eukaryota > Metazoa > Arthropoda > Insecta > Diptera > Calliphoridae > Protophormia > Protophormia terraenovae. The sequence continues at coordinate 37,876,503 of OX596077.1, read as the reverse complement.
CCGTTCGGATTTATAGAACGATTTATAGTTTTATAAATAAGCTAAATTTTAATTTTCTATGTCGTCTGGGAACTTCAGAAAGCTTTAGAAAAATATTGTAAAATTATATCATCCAAAAAAGGAATTTTAATTTGGATGACAGAAAATATCATAAAAAGGAAAAAAATAAATGTAAAAATTAAAGAAAAATACTAACCGCCATAAAAATCAACTAACTGAAAAAAAGCCCAAAAATTATCCTAAAAAAATCGCTAAAGCGAAAAAATAAACGCAAAAATAAAAATAAATAAATAAATGAAAAATATCGGCAAAATAGATGGAAATCGCCCAAATAAAAAACAAGAAAAAAAGCGACAGTCGGTCAAGCCCGACCATATGATACCCTACACCATGTGTACCAAAATTCGGGAAGGGGTCAATTGTGGACCTATATTTGTATTACGTGTAAAAAAATATACTAATACAGAATATTATATCGATACTAAGATTCACATGTATTTATGCACTTTTGGGTGATTCCCGAAATTGGGTCTTATATGGGAGCAATAGAAAATTATGGGCCGATCTTTATTATACTTATAGAAAATTTATTTGTGTCGAATTTTAAGATGATACTAAAATTTTTATGGGATTTATGCAAGTTAAAGTGATTTACGAAAGAAAGATTCATATGGGAGCTATGGTCAATTATGGACCGATCTTCACGAAATTTGGTATTCAGATTTATACTTATATTAAACTTTCATTAAAATATTTCTATTTTTAGGGTATTTATGAGTGTTAAAACTCTATTCCGAGAGCATATTTGTATGGGGGCCAGGTGAAATAATGGGCCGATAAAGTGTATCACAAACATGAAAAAACGGAAATAACCCCAGAAAGAACAAATTGCCAAACGACAAAAAAAGGCACCAAAAAGGAAAATTATTTACAGAAATAATACAAGAAAAAGTCAAAACGAAAAGAAAAACGCCGAAATTAAAAAAAAAAAAAATCGCCTTAAAGGAAAAATATATTTTTGCAGAACAAAAAAATCACTATAAATTTAAAACGCGAAATGAAAATATAGTAACCAAAAAAATCTCGAAAATCTCCAAAACGCAAAAACAAAAAGAAAATCGATTACTAAAAACAAAAAAAAAAAAAAAAAAAAAAAAAAAAACGCCAAAAGAAAATCAGGAAAATGAAAAAAGACAAAAATCTCAATAGAAAAATCGCTTCTACGTAAAAGACTGACAGAATGAAAGAATCTAAACGCCGAATTGAATTAAATCGCATAAAGGTAAAAATAATGTTTATTGCTCAAAAAAACACACAAAAAAATCTTCAAATAGATCGTATAAACGAAAAAGTGTATCACTAAAACAAACAAAATAAACACGCCATAGTGAAAAATATCGAAAATAAAATCGCCAAAACGGAAGAATTACAATTACTTAGAATTTTATTCACTCTTTCAGTATTACGGATTTTAAGGAGAGATAAAAAAAGTATTGAATTATTTAAATTCGCAAGTTATCTTTTCTTTTTATTTAAACGTTTTTTATGTTGGTAATTTTAAAGCTTTGATACACGCAAAGAAAAAATATGGTGAATAGCAATCATAATCGAGTATTATCATATTAAGGTTGAATTTTATGGTTGTTGGTAAATTATAGTATGGTTAGATGTAGCACCATAATATGTTTCAATCGCAATAAAAATCTTGTTGATCTGCAACCACATTTTTGTTGTATATGTAATTTTTTCATGTATACAGAAATAATATGGTTAAATCACAACAAACATATTGTTGATCTACAACCATATTTTTGTTGTTTATGAACTTGATTCATGTATATAGCCATATTATGTTTAAATCACAATAAAAATACTGTTGATCTGCAACCACATTTTTGTTGCATATGTACTTCTTTCATGTGTACAGCAATAATATGGTTGAATCGCAAAAAAAAAAAAAACTTATAGTGTTGAGAATCAATTATAAATAAAATAAAAGCCAATTAATTTATCGTAGTTTTTATTAAAATTAATTATAATTTAGTTATGTAAAATAAATCACTTTGGTATAAAAAGATAAATTCAAGACCGGTGGATGATGAAACCTGAGAAATTTCTTGAATACTCGTACAAGGTGATGCCTTTTTTTATATTTTCACAATCTGAAAGACTTATTTATTTCTAGTTTAATTTTAATTAAAATAATTTATTTTATATAATTCACTTTTTTTAACATACATTCAGTATATTTTCCAATACATTTTTAACTTGCCGACAGACAACCAGCTCTATGCAAGAAGCACACTAAACTGAATAAAAATTAGCAGGTATACTTATTGTCAAGCACTAATAATGCATATTGTTGCCAATACAAAACAAAAATTGTATTGTCAATTCAAAATTACAAACACAATAATATATTCAGGTATTGAAAATAATTTTTTTGCATATGGAATTTCAACAATAATAACATGGTTCTAATTTAAACATATTGCTTAACATGTTGTGCCAACAATATAATTGTGAATTGAGAACAAATGTATAATTACTACAACAAAATTGTTTTTAAAATAAAATATATTCAACAATAAGAATGTTTGCGATGAAAAAATTTCTTTGCGATGAAAATAATATTGTTGGGGCAACCATATTGAGAAATGCTTTTTCTCTGCGTGTAGAAAAACATTGTTATTTTGGTAAAAAAGATACTAGAAAAGATTTGTTGGAAAGATATTAATTTTTTATTAGGTTTACTACGGAATACCAAAGTTTATTTCTAACCTTTTTATTTAAATACAATAAGGATAAGGGATTACACCAGATATAATCTCGTTTACAAATAACGGGCCCTAAAAGAAAGGGTATTAAAAAATTATTTTTTTATATTTTTGCTTTAACTTATGATATTTTTTAAGTCTAATTTTTATTTACATAATCTAGAGAACCGAATCTTGTTAATATCTTTTAAAATTCTTATTTTGAAATTAAACAAATATTTTATAAAATTTTTCAATTTAACCTCTTAAAAACAATAATTCATCATTCATATAGACGAGTATATACATTTAATTAAACGCCCCCAGTATTTGCTAGTGATTTATATTAATAAAAAGAGTTGAACTTTGTAACAAATACTATACACACATGTATACAATTACTCCCACACATACAAAATATGTAGTTGTGATTTTATAGCAGCAGTTCTGGTTACTATTACTGAAATGTAATAGTAATGTGTTATTTGTTATTTTACAAAAACTCAATCTAGTTTGAAAACTTTAATTAAAAGTTACTGCTCTATATACTAGTAGACACAAAGCTAACTTGTGTGCTAATTTAGTAGCATAATTTAGCCACTTTCAAAACAGCAGGGTAAAATTTAATTGATTAGTGAGTATCTCTATAATAGAATGGAAATTGGAAAATATAAAATATACTACAATTTACGACTTATTGAGTAAATTATAAATTTCAATTTTGCTTACTGTTAACATTAGCCTCTAAATCAATTTAAATCTGAAATTGTTTTTCATTATAGTTTTTGACAGTGAATAGGAAGAATTAAGTCGATATTTTGCATAGAAATATTTATTATTAACTTTTGCTCTTGTTGTTTTTCAGAAAATAAATTTTGTTTAGGGTTAAGCGATTCAAAATGCAAGTAGCACAATTAAATCATTTCTAGAGCTCAAAATGTTCACATTAGGCAAATATTTGATAAAAGCACTTGTTTTGAACAAAATGACTTTATATTTTGTTTAAACTTGCAAATATTTTGTAAGAGAAACAGCTCAAACTAAATTTTATAAAATTTAAATATTTTATAAACTAGTCTAAAGGTACCTTAAGAATTATAGAAAAAAAAAAAAGATTTTCTTGTTAATTTATTAGTTGGAAATTGTATTAAATAAAAGCAAAATTCTAAAATTCCTAAAGGATTTATTTCAAATAGAAATTACAAAGAGCACAATGTGGTTAAATGATGATGATCAAAAAAATTATAAATTTTTTAAACATTAGTTGATTAGAGCTGAGGGCCATGGTACGAATTTTTATTTTACTTTAATAATTCTAAAAATAATAGCAAATCAATAATGCATTTAGAGAGTGTAATGTAATACTATAGGAAACATAAAATGTAAACTAAAATTGTTCACCATAATTTAATAAAAGTTATAATAAAAATAGACACACAAGAAAAAAACTTTAGAATTAATTACATGTAATATAAATTTAAATCACGGCAACCATATAAAATATACATATCTATTCTCCAATTATACCCAGCAGGAAAATATGTTAGTGCTTCCTCCCAACAGGCCTATCTGAATGCCTCCGAACAAATTTTAAACACATTCCTTTTTGCCTTCTGTAAAAATTTCTTAAAGAATGCCTCGACTTCCTTTAAAATGAAATTCGGTCTAATTCTTGTTTCCATTTCATTAGATGCGAAATAGAAGGTGTCACTCACCTACTAACTTTCTCATTACAAACAGAAAAAATTGTAATTATGAGACTCAAAACTCATTTAGTCTTGTTTCAAGTGTCGATAAAGAAAGTAGTTCGCATGTCTTTTTTTTTAAATATATTTCATACTCTTTTTTAATAGCATTGAAAATATAAGAGAGCATATATATTTATTTAAGAGTCCTTACCTTTTCGCTTCTTTTTGGAAGGAAGAAGGGAAGGCCTTGCCCCCAATGACACGCCGTGTAAAAAAAGAAATAGTGTTGCAATGCGAGTGGCAGGCCTTGTGGATCCTAAATAAGGCATTTTAGAATGTTTCTTTAGCCCTTCTATTTCCGACTGGGTAGTAACAATTCACACACCCACCCATACACAAACTTACATACAAGGCTCGTTAAGGTAAAATGGCGATTAATTAAATTTTGAAATTTAAAATTTTCATAATAAAATACCGAAAAGGGTACCGAATAAAAAAAGTACACAAAATTGTGTATCAATAGCAATTAAAATCATTAAGCCAGGTTTTGTTATACGGAGCTGTCGAAATTAAACATATTTTTACATTTTTAAAAAAGTGTAGAAAATTCAATTTTCATCAAATTTTTTTTTTTTTTTTTTTAATAAAAAGTCTTCAAATTAAAAATTTAAATGGAACCAACAATTTCAGGTATTTAAGGGCCTAATGACTCAAAAAGGTGTTTGGAAATGGTTACAGGTAAAAGAGGTGAAAGTAAATACTTAAATAAAATAAAAGATTGTGATATTATAAGGCAATTTCATATGAAACAATGATCTTATTTGTCAAAAGTATGATTTTTCTCCAAAAATAGGAATTCTTAAGCCTAGATAAAAGCAGATCCAGGGGTAATTTCCTAATAAAAATACTGGTGGATTTCCTGAATTGTTTTCTATCCAAAAATTGTGGAAGGACATAAAACGAAACAAATAAAATAAAACACAATAGTTTTCAATTTTTAAATATGAAACAAAAGATCTCAGTTTTATTGTTTAACTTAGGAAGATGGCAACGAAACGAACAATGCACAGTGGTTCCAAAACGTTTTTTTTTTTTTTTTTTTTTTTTTTTTTTTTTTTTGGAAATTATTCAGTAACTATTGAATTTCAAATGTATTTACATTTTCAAATGTAAATATTTAAGTATTTATAAAGGGTATCTCAAATATTTTATATTTTTATGAAACCAGAGACTCCAAAGAATACTAATATGCTTATTATTTTTGCTTAAAATTATCAGTCGCTGAATATATATAAAAATTGCAAAAATTCAGAAAAACATTTTTGAACTCGTTTTCCACACCATATCTTAAGAACTTTGGTAAAGGTTCAAAATTTTTTTACATTTTACACGTTTTTTTTTTTTTTTTTTTGACGCTATGTCAACGCTGGATGTAAAATTTTTTAACTGGTTTTGATCCTTGTTAATTTTTTATAAAATCCATATTCAGTGTTTTTTACGGTTTTTTATTATAATCTTTTTCCCGATTCACTTTTCGATGCCAAATACAGCCGGAGTGTTAATCAACACATTATTTAGTACTTCAATTGATAGATTATGACATTGTCTTTTCTTTGATGTATCATTTACAAAAATTATCATTGTTAAAGTAGGATTTTTTTTGACTTGAAAGTGTTCAAAAAATTTTGCTCAAAAATTATTTTGTTTTATTTTCTAATTTTTAAGAATATGAATTAACAGTTTGGATTTAATAAAAAAGTATTACATATTTTAAATCTTCGGACTTCGCAAATTCAGAAAAGTATTCGATCTATATCATATTGCTTCTAGCGACTGAAATATTTACGTTTTAAAATGTAAAAAATTTTTCGTTTACAAATTTTTTTAAGAAATTTGTCCAACATTTTTTTTTTCTGATTTTTTGCAATTTTTAAGATATTTCGTTGACTGATATCTCAAAAAGTAAATGTTTATATATTCTCAAAACTTTACAGAATCAGAAACCTTTTAGCATTTTCCCATACTATATACTGTGGCTTAAATATATGCAAATGAAAATGTAAAAAATTTTTCGTTTACATGCTTTAGCATAATTTGGCTAGAGGAGGTCAAGTTTCCATTAAGCTTTAAGCAAAAGTATAAACTCTTTATACAAGTATTTGGTCTCTAAATAAAGGTTAGAATATCGAGCTTAATAATTTATAAAAAAAAATTAGTAGAATGTAATTTCACAGTATTTCTTGAAGGACTTAAAATTTAGCATTTTTTTTTTTTTTTTTTTTTTTTTTTTTTTTTGTATAAAATTAATATTTAAACATTAATAAAATTTAAACGAATAGCGATATTTTATTGAAATTTCAATAAAATATGTATAAACTTGTCCTAAAATTATATAATTAAAATAATTCCCACTTTTTTACATGAAAATACCCAAAATCCTAATCGGTATAAAAAGTTTTACTTTTTTTCATTGAAATGGTCACCCTGTCGTTATAAGGAGCCTCCGTCAGAAAATACTTTTTGGATGTATACCATACATATAGAGCTAAAAAATTAAAATAATTTTAAGTCGATCCCAGCTTTGCAATTTGAGAACATAACAAAAAAACAGAAAAAAAAAAATCCAAAATTGACAAAATTTGGATAGGGCTTGTGGGCAGACCTTTGCCTCAAACTCCTACGAATTTACTTTACACGCATTTACATTAAGACTTCTTTTGAAAACATAAAAAAATGATAAAGCCCAGAACAAAAAACAAATTTTATCAGTGAATAAATATTGCCACCTTTTTGGAAAAAGAACCAAAAAATTTAAAATTTTTTTAAAGTTCCAACTTCAGATTAATATAACTTTTTAACGGATTCATATATTTATATGATTCTTGCAGCAATATTATTTAGAATTTTATAAGAAATCTGGCGAATATTTTAGAAAAATTCTAGGGGCAATATTAAGCAATATTAATAATAAAAAAAAACGAGGCTAAAAATTAGGTAAAAATTTATTTCGACCCGAATATCTCTTAAACTAAGAGAGCTAACCTAAACATGTAAGGGTATTTTTTTTAGAGATTTACAAGGACTATCTATATATAAAATTTATTTTCTATCATATCATAAATTAATTTTAGGCGATTTTTCAAAAAAATTACATACACGAGATGGTTAAATTTGGAGGGCCACCCACTTCCCCCCTGACCCGCTAGGAATCTGTACTCCTTTCAATCGACTCGAAAATACCTCAGCTCTAACCATGTAAAATTTTATTAAGATACATGTTTGCGTGTGTATTTATATTCTTAACAGATTTGTTTTTGGGCCATAACTCTGTTGATTATGAACGAATTTGGTTTATTAAAAAAACCGAAATTTTATAAAAATATTTATGACTGATCTATATAAAAATAAAAATCTATAGCTTGAACAAGGGCTTCAAAAATAAAAAATTCGTTTTCCCCGATATCTCAGTTATTACTGAACCGATTTATTTCATTTTTTCAGAACAAAAATTCAGAAAATAATTTCCGAGCCCCCTTTAAAAATTCGAAGTACCTGGTATATGTAGAGGCTTCAGAAACTGAAAAATCCGTTCCAAAAACCGGTTTTTTAAACATATCTCCGCCATTTATAAACCGATCCTGCTGATTCAAAAAACCGAAATTTTATAAAAATATTTGTGACCGATCTGTATAAAAATAAAAATCTATAGCTTAAACCAGGGCTTCAAAAAATAAAAAATGCGTTTTGTCCGATATCTCAGTTATTATTGAACCGATTTATTTCATTTGTTCAGAACAAAAATTCAGAAAAAAATGTCCGAGACTTCTTTGTAAAAACGAAGTCTCTAGTATATACAGAGGCTTCAGAAACTGGAAAACCGGTTCTAAAAACAGGTTTTTTTTAACATATCTCCGCATTGTATGAACCGATCTTGCTGAATTCCAATAGCAAAATTCTCGAAAACATTTCCGATCGTTTGACATATATATTATATATGTCAGTTATCGGTGGGCTTCATAAACGCCATTTCAACCGACACACGGACGGACGGACGGACGGACATGGTCCTATCGTCATCATTTCTTACAAGGATCCCAAAAATGTAAACTTTTTTGCTCTCCGACGAAAATTGTGGTAATTACAAACGGAATGACAAACTTATATATACCCTTTACACCTTTGGTGAAGGGTATAAAAAGAGTTAAATTTAAGCAAGAGTACAAAATTTGTACTTAAACGCTTTGAAAAACTTTCTTGCATATAGGACTATTTTCGAGTTAAATGAATTTGAAATTTCCACAATTTCAATTTTGCAAGATCTTGATCAATATTTGTTCATATATAGCACCAACATCTTTGACCGATTTAATTAATGTAAATAGTTAAAGAACAAAATTATCTATCGTATAAAGGAAATTTGAATTCGATATCTTTATTGAGTCCAAAAATACACGATATTGAATTGGAAAATTTGCAAAAATTAACAAACAAACAGACGGACAGAAGGACGGACATCAGAATAGTCTGGAGGAAAAAAATTTTAATTTCCATAAATAAATTATTTTACTTTTCGATCAATATAAAAACTAAGTGTAAATATTAAAATATTGGTATCACCAATCGGTCAAGACCGACCATTTGATACCCTACACCATTGTGTATGAGCACAAAAATTTAGGAAGGAGACTTATATTAGACCTATATAATAAAATATAAAATAAATTATACAAATAAAGAATAATGTGTTGACACTAACATCTATATGATTTTATTTATTCCCAGAAGTGGGTTTATATGGGAGCTATGGTAAATTATGGACCGATTCTAATAAACTTTTGAAATGTTTCAACTTATATAAAATTTATTTGTTTCGAATATTAACTTGATACTAACATTCGTATGGGATTTATACACGTTGAAGTGATTTTCAGAAGCGGGGTTTATATGGGAGCTATGGTCAATTGTGAACCGATCTTCATAAAATTTGGTGCAAAGATTGATACTTATACAGAACTTCTTTACACCGAATTTCATTAAAATATTACTTTTAAGGCATTTTTGAGTGTTGAAACTCTATTCCGGGGAGACATTTGTATGGGGACTATGGGAAATAATGGACCGATCACAACCTATTTCAATAGGCTTCGTCCTTGTATTATAAAAGTCCCACGTGCCAAATTTCATTGAATTCAAAATTGCGCCCTGTACTTTGTGCACAAGGTTTACATGGACAGCCAACCAGCCAGACGGACGGACGGATATCATTAGATTGATTTAAAAATTGATTCTGAGTCGATTGGTATATTTTAAGGTGGGTGTCTGATATCTGATATCTGATATTTAATATGAACCCAAAAACTTAAAATTTTTAAATTTAAATAAAGAAATGATGTTAATATTGGGACCGAAATAAAATGTAAATCAGTAGGGATATTTCCATATACCATGCGAGGTATATGGATGTGTGTATGCCCATATATACTTATGTGATTTAATAGAAAAAGTGCAAAATATAAATAAATGTACGTGCTAAAATGTTCAATATAAGCACTATACAAACACAACAAAACACAGACACTCTTAATACGTACACATATTGTATCCACAGATACACACACACACATAATTGTAAATATCCTGCAACTTAATAAAAAAAAAGTACCAACTACTTATCTGTTAATTTATATAAAAAATATGCAAAATCATATTTTTTTTCCCCTGGACTAATAAACTAAACTGTTCATTTTAACAATTTTAGCATCAATTCATTACGTCATATTTTTATATATTATGGTCTTAACAGCATATTTTGAGCTTAACAGCATATTTTGTCATATTTTCACTGAAAATCCTTATTTTAAAGCATATTTCTGCTATTTAAATGGCATATTTTTATATGGGCCGTTTATCAAAAATGTTTAACTTAGCTGAAACTGACTTAAATCCTTAATAAGTTTTATCGTAATGATAATTTAAACAAATTTGTTACAGATTTGAACTCACAAGACTTGAAACTAATAGAGTGCAAAATTTTAGCAACATAAGTTTCTTTTTATAATCATGATTGTTGTTCAAAATTCAAGAACATAGAAAAACGGCTAAAAATTACTTAAGTTTTTTCCATTCTTCTATAATTTTTGTTCGTGAGTTTATACTTTTTGATCCCATTCTATCATAAATAAACTAGTCGTTAAGAGTAAATTGTTGGGAGAATTTGTAATAAATTTTAAGTTTTTATACCCACCATCAAAAAGATGGGAGGTATATTGATTTTGTCATTCCGTGTGTAACATGTCGAAAAAATCATTTAAGACCCCATAAAGTATATATTTTCCGGGTCCTGGTTAGATTTTAAGTCGATCTAGCTATATCCGTCCCTCTGTCCATTTGTTGAAAGGAGGATATAATCAAATATTTGTCTTATATAAGGTTTGTTTGGTATTAAAATTGAGAAAAATCGGTTAATAAACAAAAAAGTTATGGGAAAAATACTAGAAACACAAAGTGTCTGTTGTAGCTTTATTTCATACTTTTCTGCTGATATCTCTTTAACAAAAGCATGTACGATAAAAAAAAATTGTGCATATAGTTCGAATGTCGATATAAACTAGGAAACAAAAAATCGACGTGGTCCGCCCGCTTTACCGCCCACCTCCCATATAAAGAAAAATTTTAAAAATTGAATATAACATTAGCTCTTGTTTTTTCTTTTTTTTTTTTTCTTGTAATTTTAAAAACTGTTGGGTAAGTAATTTTTTTTTTT